>CAUYPK010021272.1:0-61801 GCA_963574355.1 Loris lydekkerianus | reverse complement strand
TTCTATTCATGTCTCTTGCCCATTGATATATGGGATTGTTGGCTTTTTTCATGTGGATGAATTTGAGTTTTCTATAGTTATAGTTATCAAGCTTTTGTCTGATTCAAAATATGCAAATATCCATTCCCATTGTGTAGGTTATCTATTTGCTTTGGTTGTTGTCTCCTTAGCTGTACAGAAGCTTTTCAGTTTAGTGAAGTCCCATTTGTTTATTTTTGTTGTTGTTGCAATTGCCATGGCAGTCTTCATGAAATCTTTCCCTAGGCCAATGTCTTCCAGTGTCTTCCCTATGCTTTCTTTGAGAATTTTTGTTGTTTCGTGTCTCAAATTTAAGACCTGTATCCATCTTGAATAAATTTTTTATGAATGGAGAAAGGTGTGGGTCCAGTTCCAGTCTTTTGCATGTTGATATCCAGTTCTCCCAACACCATTTATTGAATAGGGAGTTTTCCCCCCAAGGTATGTTCTTGTGTGGTTTATCGAAGATTAGGTGGTTGTAAGATGTTAGTTTCATATCCTAGTTTTCTATTCAACTCCAAATATCTATATCTCTATTTTTGTGCCAGTACCATGCTGTCTTGATCACTATGGCTTTGTAGTACAGTCTAAAATCTGGTATGCTGATGCCCCCAGCTTTATTTTTATTACTAAGAACTGCCTTAGCTATACAGGGTTTTTTCCTGGTTCCATAGAAAACGTGGCATTCTTTTTTCCAAATCTTGAAAGTACGATGTTGGTATTTTAATAGGAATGGCATTGAATAGGTAGATTGCTTTGGGAAGTATAGACATTTTAACAATGTTGATTCTTCCCAGCCATGAGCATGGTATATTTTTCCATTCATTAATATCCTCTGCTACTTCCTTTCTGAGGATTTCATAATTTTCATTATAGAGGTCCTTCACCTCCTTTGTTTATTATATTCCTAGGTATTTCATTTTCTTTGAAGCTATGGTGAAGGAGTTGTGTCCTTAATTAGCCTCTCATCTTGACTGTCATTGGCATATACAAAAGCAACTTATTTGTGGACATCGATTTTATATTCTGAGACATTACTGTATTTTTTGATGACTTCCAGGAGTCTTGTGGTTCAGTCTTTGGGATTCTCATAGTATAAGATCCTGTTGTTAGCAAAGAGGGAGAGCTTGACCTCCTCTGTTCCCATTTAGATTTCCTTTATTTCCTTGTCTTTCCTAATTGTATTGGCTAGAACTTCCAGCCCTATGTTGAATAGTAATGGTGACAGAGGACAACCTTGTCTGGTTCCAGTACTAAGAGTAAAAGCTTTAAGTTTTGCTCCATTCAGTAAAATGTGAACTCTGGGTTTTTCATAGATAGCTTTAATCAGCTTCAGAAATGTGCCATCTATGCCTATACTCTTTAGTGTTCTAATTAGAAAAGGATACTGAATTTTATTGAATGCTTTTTCTGCATCTATTAAGAATCATATGGTGATTCTTCTTGCTTCTGTTAATATGGTGGATAACTTTTATGGGCTTGCATATGTTAAACCAGCCTTGCATCCCTGGGATGAAACCTACTTAATCATGATGTATGACTTTTTTCTTTTTTTAAATGATAAGCTGTACTCTATTGGCTAGGATTTTGTTGAGAATTTTTGCATCTATATTCATGGGTGAAATTGGTCTGAAATTCTCCTTTTTAGTTAGGTCTTTTCCTGGTTTTTTTATCAGAGTGATGTTTGCTTTGCAGAAAATATTGAGGAAGATTCCTTTCTTCTCAATTTTTTGGAATAATTTCTGTAGTACAGGAATAAGCTCTTCCTTGAAGCATTGATAGAATTCTGGTGTGAAGCCATCTGGACCAGGGCATTTTTTGGTTGGAAGCTTTTTTATTGTTTCTTTAATCTCAGTGCTTGAAATTAGTCTGTTCAGGAGCTCTATTTCTTCCTGGCTAAGTCTAGGGAGAGGGTATTATTCCAAATATTGATCCATTTCCTTCACATTGGCAAATTTCTGGGCATAGAGGTTTTGGTAGTATTCAGAAATGATCTCTTGTATCTCTGTGGCATCAGTTGTTATTTCCCCTTTATCATTTCTGATTGAGGTTACTAGAAATTTAACTTTCTATTTCTAGTTAGTCTGGCCAAAGGTTCATTTATTTTATTTATTCTTTCAAAAAACCAACTCCTTGTTTCATTAATTTTCTGAATGATTTTTTTGTTTTCAATTTCTTTGATCTCTGATTTAATTTTGGATATTTCTTTTCTTCTACTGGGTTTAGGCTTAGATTGTTCTTCTTTTCAAATTCCATAAGATGGCTGTGAGTTTGTTGATGTGCTCTCTTTCTGTTTTTTGAATGTAGGCATCTAAAGTGATAAATTTTCCTCTCAAAACTGTTTTTGCATTATCCCACAGATTTTGATAGCTTGTGTCTTCATTGTTGTTATGCTCAAGGAAGTTAATGATTTCCTGTTTTATTTCTTCCTGCACACAACAGAAGGTCCAACAGAAGGTTATTTAATTTCCGTGCCTTTGTGTGGGATTGAACGTTTTTGTTAGAGTTGAGTTCCACATTTAGTGCCTTATGGTCTGAGAAGATACATGGTAAAATTCCAATTCTTTTGATTCTGTTGAGGTTTTTTTGTGTGTGTGTGGCCTAGGATATGATCAATTTTGGAGATTGTTCCATGAGGCGATGAGACTATATAGTCTTTATCTTTGGGATGGAGTGTTCTATATGAGTCTATCAAGCACAGTTGTTCTAAGGTCACATTTAAATCTCTTATATCATTGTTTAATTTCTGTTTAGAGGATCTGGCCAGCTCTGTAAGAGGAGTGTTATAGTCCCCTGTTGTTATGGTATTATTGGATATCATATTGCTCAATTTCCTATAGAGCTGGTCTTTTTGTGGTGAATTTCCTCAATGTTTGTGTATCAGTAAATGATTTGATTTCTCCATTAATTTTGAAGCTTAGCTTAGCAGGATATAGAATTCTGGGCTGGAAATTGTTCTGTTTAAGTAGATTGAAGGTAGATGACTATTGTCTTCTTGCTTGGAAAGTTTCATTAGAGAAGTCTGCAGTCACCCTAATGGATTTGCCCCTGTAGTTCAACTGGCTTTACTTCTGACAGCTTGAAGAATCTTTTCTTTTGTCTTGACTTTGGATAGTTTCATCACAGTGTGTCTTGGAGAAGCTAGGTTAGAGTTGAGGTGACCTGGGGTCTGATATCCCTCTGAAAGAAGTGTGTCAGAATCTTTGGTGATATTTGGGAAATTTTCTTTTATAGTATTCTCTAGTATGGCTTCCATTACCCTGGGGCATTCTTCTTCCCCTTCTGGGATTCCTATACCTCATATGTTTGAACACTTTATAAAGTCCCATAATTCTGTCAGTGAATATTCTGCTTTCTCTCTCTACTTTTCTGCTTCTTTCACTATCTGAGTTATCTCAAGAACTTTGTCCTCTACCTCAGAAATTCTTTCTTATGCATAGGTCTACTCTGTTGCTGATACTTTCTATTGCATCTTTAAGTTCCCTAATTGACTGCTTCTGTTTCTTCAGCTCTGCTATATACTTTCTATCATCTTCATGGTTCATCTCTTATTTGATTTTGTTTTTGGATTTCTTTTTGGTTATTTTTTACTTTATCAGCAGTTTCCTTCATTGTTTTCATCATTTCCTTTATTGTCTTCATCATGTATATTCTAAATTCCCTTTCTGTCATCCTCTGCAGTAGCTACCTCATGGTCCCTTGGAGGGGTTGCTCTGGACTGGTTCTTTATGTTGTCAGTAGTTTTCTGCTCATTCTTCCTCATGAGTGATTTATTTTATCTGTTTCCTTGCCCTAATTTTCCTTTCACTTTCTCTTCCTCTTTAAGTTGCTGCACCTGTGGACTAGGGTTTTGATGAGTCCTTTTGGTACAGGACCAGAAGAATGAGAAGGTTGAAGAGCAAGAAGGGATAAAAGAAAAAAAGAAAGAAAGAAAGAAAAGAAAAGAAAAAGGAAGAAAGAACTGAAAAAAGAGAAAAGATAGGGGTGGGTAAAGGGGTATATTTACAAAAAGAAGAGAGGCACAGAAAGAGGGAGACAGAAAAATATAGGTGTGCAGTAGGGCACTTTGACCCAACCTTAAAAAAAGCCCAACCTCTTGGGGTACTGGGTTGGGTGGTTTCCTTGAGGTCAGCAGCTCTGTGCTAGCCTGTTCAGAGACAGGACCCCACCTCCACCAAGTAGAGAGGAAAGACAAAAATACTATAAGTCAAACCAAAACAAGCAAATAGAAAACTTTACAGGATAAAATGGGGAGGTGGGGGGGGTGGAACCAAATAATAGGTGTAGAAACACTAGCAAAAATGAAATTCTAATTATTGAAAAAGGCAAGAATGGGAAATTGTATTTAAACTAGAAAAATGGGGAAAGAAAAGAAAGAAAAAAAATAAAAATCTATAGGGAAAAGATTGAAACTAAAAAACAAAAGAAAACAACAACAATTAAAAAACCTCCAAAACAAAGCAGTATATATATATATATATATATATATATATATATATACAAAACAAAACAAAACAAAACAAAAAACAAAGCAGTATATATATCTTGCTGAATATTGTGTGGGCAACAGGTGATCTTCTGGGGTATGAGATGTTAATCACAATGCTGATACAACTGGAGGCCTCTGCTGATTTCCCAAGCCCCACAGGGTGGAGAGCCTAAATCTCTCCTCAGCCCTCTTAAAAGGCACTTGAAACTTCTAAACTTGGCTAAGCAGAATCCGGCTAGCTCCCACCCAATCCTTGCTCTGCCACCCTGAGGGCGGAGCTTGCAGAGGCAGTTCTCTCACAATGGCTCTGTGCAGCCCACAACCAAACACTATTAGCTCTGTCTGGCTCAGCGGCTCAGTCTGGGGCCCTAGACAACATCCAAAGTTCTTTGCCCAGGTTCTCCCAAGGCAGTTCAATTGAGTACCAAGTCCAAAAACACCAAAACAGGTCACAGGTAAGGCCTTTCTAGTTTGAAGTCTCACTGCTGCTGTACTTATAGCTGCTGGTGGGATTATACCCAACGAACACACACAACCACTTGCCAGTTTTCCACTGGTTTTGTCCTCCTCTTGGGGTCCATAAGTCTCTCGCTGACACCCTGCGTCCTCAAAGGGATGATTATAGGCAGATCCCACCAGCCAGAGATGCCTGGAGTCTTGTCTCCCCAGACTCACCGTGCCCTGTTGCAAGGAAGCTGTTACTCATCTGCCATCTTGCTCCAACCAGGTTTTTTATTTTCTTTACAGCTATTTTAAATAATGTTGAGTTCTTGATTTCAGTTTATCTTGACTGTTATTAATGTCTAGAAATGCTATTGATTTATATACATTGATTTTGTAACTTGAGACTTTTCTGAATTTATTTAAAAATTCTAGAAAAATTTTGGAGGAATTTTTAGAATTTTCTAGATTCAAAATCATATCATGAGCAAACAGGTATGGTTTGACCTCCTCTTTCTTCATTTGGATGCCCTTTATTTTTTCTCTTGCCTGATTGCTTTGGCCAAGACTTCTAAAACTACATTGACTCAAAGTGGTGACTGTGGGCATCCTTGCCTTGCTCAATATCTTAGGGGTAATGCTTTCAACTTTTCCTCACTCAGGATGATTTTAGATGTAGCTTGGTCATATATGGATTTTATAATTTTGAGGTATGTTATTTCTATGCCTAGTGTGCTGAGGGTTTAACATAAAATGGTGCTAGATTTCATTGAATGATTTTTTTGCATCTATTGAGATGATCATATTTCTGTTTTAAATTTTGCTTGTGTGGTGAATCACATCTATTGATTTGTGTAACACTGAATCACCCTTGCTTTCCTGGGGTGAAGCCTACATGATCACAATAGATTATCTTTTTGCTATACTATTGGATTTGATTTGGTAGTACCTTGTTGAAGATTTTTGCATTCATGTTCATAAGGGATATTTATCTGTTATTTTATTTTTTTGTTGTTGTTGTGTCCTTTTTTGGCTTTGGTATCAGAGTATTATTGGATTCATAGAATGAGTTAGAGAGGATTTCTTCCTTGTAAACACTTATGGTAGAGTTTCAGTAGGATAGGTGCAAGCTCTTCTTTGTAGGTCAGGTAGAATTCAGCTGTGAATCTATCTGGTCCTTAGTTTTTTTTTATTGTTGTTGGGGCAATTTTTCTTACTGTGTCAGTCTCACTACCCATTACTAGACCATTACTGGTCTATTTAGGGTTTTTATTTATTCTTGATTCAAGATTGGTAGTTTGTGTGTCTTTAAAAATTTACCCATTTCTTTTAGTTTGTGTGCATAAAGGTTTTCATAACAGTTATGGATGATATTTTATATTCATGTGGTATCAGCTGTAATGCCTCCTTTTTTATTTTTGATTGAGCTTATTTGAGTTATTTTTCTTCTACTTCTGGTTTGCTTGGCCAGTGGTTTATCAATTATGCTTACTTTTTCAAATAGCCAACATTTTGTTTCATTGATCCTTTGCTTTTTGGTTTCAGTTTCAGTTAGTTCTGTTCTGACCTTTGTTATTTCTTTTCTTTTGCTGGGTTTGGGTTTGGCTTGTTTTTCTTTTTTAGTTACTAGAAATCTAATTCTTGGTTGTTAATTTTCTATCTTTCTGGGGTTTTTTGTTTGTTTGTTTGTTTGTTTTAATGTCATTATTTAGTGTTACAAATGTCCCTCTTACTACTGCCTTTTTAATATTCCAGAGATTTTGGTAACGTGTCACTTTTGCCATTCAATTCAAAAGATATTTTGATTTTCATCTTGATTTTATTATTGTCCCAAGGATCATTAAGCAGCAGATGGTTTAATTTCAATGTGTTTGTGTAGTTTGGGCAGTTTCTCTTGACACTTATTTCTAGTTTATTCTACTGAGGTTTGAGAATATATATGGTATAATTTTTATTTTTCTGAATTTTCTGAGACTTTTTTGTGGTCTAAAATGATCTATCTTGTAAAATATCACAGGTGCTAATTAGAAGAATGTATATTTTTTAAGTTTTCAGGTAAAATATTCTGTGAAGGATAGGAGCTTCTGTGTTCATTGCATATATATTTAGAATTATTGTATCTTCTTGTTTAGTCATTCCCTTTATCATTATACAATGACCGTCTTTGCCTTTTTGTATCATTATTGTCTTCAAGTTGATTTTATATAAGAATAGCTAATCCTGCTTGGTTTTGGTTTTGGTTTTCATGGGATATTTTTCTCTATTCTTTTACCTTGAGTCTATAAGAGTCTTTATGAGTTAAATAGGTTTCTCAGAGACAGGATATAGTTGGGTTCTGATTTCTTTATTCTATTCCACCAACCTATGTGTTTTAACTGGGGATTTTAGACAATTGCATTAAAATGTTAATATTGTTATGTGCGATACTTTACTAGTCATTATGTTGATTACTATCTACTTTATTGTTTTTATTTATTTTTTTATTTTTTTGAGACAGAGTCTCACTAGGCTGCCCTCAGTAGAGTTCTGTGGCATCACAGCTCACAGCAACCTCAAAATCTTGGGCTTAAGTGATTCTCTTGCCTCAGCCTCCCAAATAGCTGGGACTATAGGCGCCTGCCACAGCGCCCAGCTATTTTTTTGTTGCAGTTGCTATTTTTGGTTAGCTGGCCAGGGCTGGGTTGAAACCCACCAGCCTTGTTGTATGTGGCTGATGCCATAACCACTGTGCTACGGGTGCCAAGCCTAGTTGCTTTATGTTTTCCGTTTTATTACTGTTTTATAAGAGCTGAGCTTTTGTTTTCATTATTTCATTTATGGATACTGACTGTTTTGTTCATAGTATATTTCTTTTTTTTTTTTCCTTTTTTGTAGTTTTTGGCCAGGGCCAGGTTTGAACTGGCCACCTCCAGTATATGGGGCCAGTGCCCTACTCCTCTGAGACACAGATGCCGCCCACAGTATATTTCATTTTTAAGGATTTCTTTCTATCTGTCTCTCTCTCTCTCTCTCTCTCTTTTTTTTTTTTTTTTTTTAAACAGAGCCACAAGCTATCACCCTGGGCACAGTGCCATGGCATCACAGCTCACAACTACATCCAACTCCTGGGCTCAAGAGATTCTCTTGCCTCAGCCTCTCTAGTAGCTGGGATGACAGGTGCCCGCCACAAAGCCCGGCTATTTTTTGGTTGTAGTTGTCGTTGTTTGGCAGGCAGCCCAGGCTGGATACTAACTCACCAGCTCTGGTGTATGTGGCTGGCGCCTTAGCTGCTTGAGCTACAGGTGTTGAGCCAAGGATTTCTTGTAAGCTAGGTTTAGTGGTGACAATTCTCTTAGTCTTTGGTTGTCTGGGAAAGATGTTATTTTTCTTTCATTTGTGAATTTTAGTTTTTCAGACAAAATTCTTGTCTTATGGTTATTTTGCTTAAGAAGGCTAGATATAGGACCCCATTCCCTATTAGTTTGTAAGATTTCCTCTGTGAAGTCTGCTGTTAGTGTAATCAGTTTTCTTTTGTAAGTTGATGTCTATACTATTTCTCCTTCACTTTGACTTGGTCAGTCTGATGACTATTTGTCTTGGGGATGTCCTATTTGGAATGAATCTTTCAGGAGTTTGATGCCTTTTTTTTTCTGCATGTCTAGATCTCTACCAAGACAGGGAAGTTTTTTTCCATTATCCCACCAAGTGGGTTTTCCATACATCTTGCTTTTTCTTATTCTCTTTCAGGGAAAACTATAATTATTATGGCAATCTTACATAGTCCCATAATTCTCCAAAGATTTTGTTCATTTTTCTTCTTTTTTTTTCTTGCTTCTTTTTTCCTCATTTTTAAATAATCTGGTTAACTCAATAGCCTCATCTTCAACTGGAAATAATGAAGAGATAAACACTCATATGCAGTATTGAAATTCTTTTGGGAAAAGACTATGGTTGGAGCTATGGCAGCCATATTTCCACCATGAGGTACAACTCTAAGGATACGGAGCAGAAAGAATAAAAAAATTAAAAGTAGTATCTTGATGATACATATGAGTCAGTGGGCCAACCTTAGGATTCCTTGTCAGGTAAGTAACAAATGTCTCTATGAATTAATCCATAACTAGTCAAATTTTCTGTGAGTTGCCATAGAAATTATCATAACCCATGAAAGGGTCTGTTTATAATATGATTTATACAGTTAGCATATTTTAATTTATATACCACATTTTAATTTATCTTTTAAGGTAGAAAGAAGACTTTAATTTTTTGTATTTTTTAAGTAAAACATTTTCTGATGTTTCTATCTAACATGAGTCATGTGCAATGAATATTAAATTGCAATGACAAATACAAGAAATTCCCATTGCAACAGTCATATTAGTTCTCAAGAATCTTGGTGTTTAATGGGGCTGGATGCCTTTGCCTTTTCTTCTTGTTAAACTCAATCTCTTTATCCAACGCTTCTTAAAAGGAGAATGATTATTTCTGTCATCTTCACAAGTTAGAGTCTTCCAAGCAGCCAGTGAGTCTCCTTGGAAATATTGAGACACACTAAATTCACTAAAAGTACCCATCCAGAAGGTTAAAGAAGAGAACCCTCACTGTTTAAGAAAGATAATCAGACACATGACTGCAGCCTGATTAGCAATCTGATCTTAAAAGCCTCAATCTTTTTAAAAACCTTTATCTCAACACTAATCTGCTCTCTGAACAGACTAAGTCTATTAAGACCTTGGCTCTATTAGTCCTTTTTTTTCTGTCTCCAGGCCACATCCATTTCTCAGAGCTGAAGCAGCTAGTTTGCCCCAATATAGACTCAGCCAAATCTCCCCATAAATGGTCACCTTCTGGATCCTCATACACAAAGCCATTTTCTCTTCAGCTTTCCAGGCTTTCAAACCTTCAAAGATCTTTGCATTCTCCAACTCTCCACTTCTTACGGTCAAATGTCCTTGTTCCTATAATTGCTTTTCATAAGCTATTGTTATAGACCTTTTACTCTCTCTATCTCCACATGAGATGAAATCTCTCTTATTAATATCCTTCATCTATGTAGTACCTGCAACTCCACATGGTAGTGTCCTAGACTGGACTATCCAAGCAGCAGACCTTTGGATGAGGATTGAAATGGAAGTGTACATTTGGAATGTGATCCCAGCTACCACAAGGAGGGAATGTAGAGTGAGTCAGGGAAGGGAAAGAAGCTAAATACAAACTGTGTAAATGAGCATGTTATAGCCATGGGCAAGTGGGGTTGGGCTTATTCATCTCTACTGTGTAGAACTTCCTCTCAGATGTTAAACTCGTGGTTAAGAAGATAGGATATTCAGGCCCAGTGCCTGTAGCTCAGAAGCTAGGGCACCAGCCATACACCAGAGCTGGCAGGTTCAAATCCAGCCAGGACCTGCCAAACAACAATGACAACCTCAACAAAAAAAATGGCCAGGTGTTGTGGCAGGCACCTCTAGTCCCAGCTACGTGGGAGGCTCAGGCAATAGAGTCACTTAAGCAAGAGTTTGAGATTGCTGTGAGCTGTGATGCCATGGCACTCTACCCAGGGTGACAAAGTGAGACGCTGTCTCAAAAAAAAAAAAAAAAGAAGAAGATGGGATATTCATTATTAATATTCTGTATCATCAAATCATAACCATTCATTACTTTTTTGTTAATTGTAATTTTAAATGGCGCACAAACTTTATGGCCACCCTCTGTAGTCTAGAATTCTCTGATTTTTTTTTTTTTTAAGCAGGTGAATCATACTCTTGAATCCTCTCATATGCATTATCAATCAAAACCCTTGAATTTACTCGCTGATAGCCAAATCTCTGCCAACTTATTTGTGAGCAATTTTTAAATGTGTCATTTGATGTATTGGGGTTATCTAAAAGCATTACATTTTGTGTGTTCCCAATCTATCTTATTCAGTTGGTTTAAATGCAGGACTCCAACTTGTTAAGCTCAGCCTTCTGCCTGCAATTTTCCAGCTTCTAGAGTTTCCATTTCTTCATTTCTCTTTGGCATGAGGCAGGTATTCCCTGTTTTAAGACTTTTTTTTTTTTTGGAAACAGTGTGTCACTATGTTACCCTCGGTAGAGTGCTGTGGCATCACAACTCACAGCAACCTCAAACTCCTGGGCTCAAGCCATTCTCTTGCCTCAGCCTCCCAAGTAGCTGGGACTATAGGCACCTGCACAATGATGGCTATTTTTTTTTTTTTTTTTTTTTTTTTTTTTGCAGTTGTCGTTGTTTAGCTCACCTAGGCCGGGTTTGAACCCTCCAGCCTGGGTGTATGTGGATAACACCACAAGCACTGTGCTATGGGCACTGAGCCTTAACACCTTTTTCTAACTAGTGACCTCCTGGGAAGCTCTCAGGTCTCAGCTCTGCCATGGGTCAAAAAGTTAAGAGTGCATATTATTCCCTGATGAAGTTCTGCACATTTAAAAATGAAATACCACAGCTGTCACCTATAAAACCCAGGAAAACCATTCAGCTATTTTGCCTTCTAAAGAACTCAGGGAAACTAGATTTTCTCTATGAATGCTCACGACTAAATCTAGATTTTCCATGCCAAATAATTAAATTAGTATGTGTTTCAAGGTCACAAATTTACTTACAATGTATTTAGATGTGCACAGAAATTCTAACTTCTTTATTTCCTGTGATATATCTGATTTTTCTCAGAGTCTTTTCACCATGTCAGAAAGAAGAAGAAAAAATAATTTTAAATTTGCCAGTGTTTGGTATCATAGCTGTTTCTAATGTAATTAGGTTTTCCAATGACTCGGTCTCTTCTGAGAAAATGCTTGGTCTTTCAGATGCTTTTCTCTTTCTTCTTGCTTCTCTTTGCCCTGATTGCTCCCTCTGACTGTGGACATGGCTGTGCGAAGCCGGGGGCCAGGGATGGGGGCACCTCAGTGCTCTCTCGGGTCTGGAGACCTGTCAGCAGATGTTATGTCTGCTATTCCCTCTAACATCTATGCCAGTGTTTTTCAACCTTTTCTTAATCTAATGGCACACCTATAGTTAAACTTCCACATCACACTTAAATTACGTTCTCTAAAAAAATAAATAAATAAAGACTTAGGGCCCATAGCTCAGTGGTGAGGGTGCCAGCCACATATACCAGGCCTGGTGGGTTTGAACCAGGCCCAGGACTGCCAAACAACAATGACAACTACAGTCAAAAAATAGCCAGGCATTGTGGCAAGTACCTGTAGTCCCAGCTACTTGGGAGGCCGAGGGAAGAGAATGGCTTAAGTTCAAGAGTTTGAGGTTGCTGTGAGCTGTGATGCCACAGCACTCTACCAAGGGCGACATAGTGATAAATAAATAAATAAATAAATAAAAACATTCGCTGTGGGTAGTGTGTGTATGAGTGGTGTGTATGTGGTGTCACTTTTTCTGGTGTGTTTTTCTGTCTGTCTGGAATACAGCCAAAGCCCACGATGACTGGGCTATACATGGGCTCTGGATTCCCACCCTGCGAGCAGGCTCTGCCTGGCTGCTTCCTTCACTTTGCAGCCCATGACTCTGACTTTTACACATTTGAATTTTCTGGGGTCCTCCACCTACAGCATTATCCATAATTTCAAATTCATAATATTCACCGCCATTCATCATTTAACATTTAAAAAATGTGATTACACTTTTCAACAGAAGCAGCCATTGGAGCAGCTTATGAGGCTCCACGGGAGGATTGTAGCCTGAAGCAAGGGCACAGAGGGGTGGCAGAGAGGGTGGGAGGCTCTCCCTGAGGGCTAGAAGCTTATTGGAGCTTTTCAGGAGTGCCGGATGCTGCCCTTGCTTGACCTGATGACAGGCTGTTTTCCCAGGCTTGCTGAGTGGTGGGACGTGCAGGGCCAATGCCCAGCCATAGCATCACTTTTATCTCAGAACCAGAATTGTGTAAGAACCTGACATTTTTATAAAATGGCTCTGGCACAGTAAAAATTGTACTTGGTGATCTTTGGAAGTTTGTTTTTAATTTTAAGAACTCACAATGACCCTGATAAGTATATGGTTTCTAAAGGCTTTGACCTTAAGGAAGAAACCTCTTTGGGCTTTAGTTTTTCCATCCGTATACTGGGTATAACAATAGGGCAACTCTTTAGGGTTCCTGAGCTAATTATGTATATATGACGCAGTGCAGAGCTATTAAGAATTTGCAGTCATTCTAGATTTCAGAAGCTTTTTGCCACTTTAAAAGCACTTTCTCCTTTTATATCAACTTGCATTGCAACAGCCTGGTATTATATATGGGAACCACCTTCTTTTTCTTTTTAAAAAGAGGAAATGAAGCTCAGAAGACTTACACAGCTGACTTCTGGTCACACTGACAGCAAGTCGAAGAGCCAGGTCTGAATCTTAGGTGACTGTCACAGCCTGATACCAATTCATATACCACTGGACAAGAATTGAAAAGGAAATTCTTTCTACAATGTTTTCCATGACCTTGTATTACAATTTCAGAGGTAACTTACTGATGATTTTGGAGATGCCTTCCATTACAATTCATTTCTGATTGGCTCCCTATTACAGCGTATTCCAAAACATGATATGAAATACCTGACCTTCCCACGCTTCTGATGAGTGGTTAATATCCTATCAAAACATACAGGCAATAGGAAACCTACACCATCTCCTTCACAGTGCACTGCCAGGTAACCATCCCAGAGGCAATCCGTGCCCTCTGTTGTCTGTGCCCTGGGTTCTGTCTCAGCAATGCCTTCGCCTCTGAGCCTTCCAGAGCAGCTCACAGGCAGAATCCTTGCTTGGCTTTCCTCACTTTGACAAAGTCCTAATGATAATGTCAACCCCTTCCTCCTAGTGAGAGGATTCTGGCCTGCCTTGGCAAGAGTCGTGAGCTCTGACTACCATGAGACCAACTTTAACAGAACTCGACAGTCTTCACAAATGTCAGATAAAAATTAAAAAAAAAAAAAATTCTACTTCAACAGGCACAGTGGAAGGCCACAAAACACAGGCAAAGCTGCTGCAGCTATTTGCATCTCACACCTGATAATTTCAGATTCCCTCTCTGAAACCTCTGTCTTAAATTATTAAATGTGATTGTTCAGCATAGCCTTTTCCTCATCATCCCGGGTGTGAACAGTGGAAAAAAAAATTACAGATCACCGATTGTCCAGCCATTTCTGTGTCTTGGCTTTCCTCTTCTCATCAGCTAAACTGCCCAAGGCCTCCGCACACCTCACTCTCTTATGTGCACACTGGGGCTGGGCCGTCCACTGGGGGTGGGCGATTGTGCTTTCCAAAGCACAACTTTTCAAAGTTTCCCAAAGGAATGTAGTTCAGGGTGCCCTTTGGTTCAAGGCATGAGTTCACTGTCTTGCAAAAGCAGTAAATTATTTTGTGCTGTAAGGAATTGTACGAGTTTTGAATGGTAGGCTCGTAAAGTCATGATTTATAATTAAATTAGACCTCAGGAAAATGTCCCAAGTTATATTTATTTGGCTTTCTCTGACTTTTTTTTTGAAGGTCTCACAAACAGACTGAATGGAAATTTCGCTTAAGAAATTGTTGTCATAAAATTTTATGGGACTATCTCAGTGGTTAGGGGACTGTTAAACATCCCTGCAGGGGAAAAACAAACACAATTAGACACAGACTAGCTACTCTGTTTGGAGGGTGAAAACCAAAGTCACAGTGGAAATGCTACATCTACAGAAGCACAGCATTTATTTTCAGATGTAAGATTATTAAAAATTAAAAATTTGTTAGGTTCTAGCTTTCTAGTTTTTTTTTCTCTTTTCTTTATTTCTTCCTTTTTATTAAAAAAAAATGGTTTTGCTTTTTTACCCCCTCTAACAATTGTGGTAACATATTCACAAAATGTACTGGCATAAACATTTCTAAGTGTACACAGTTCAGTAGCATTAAACACCTTCACATTCTCATGCAACTGTCACCACAATCCATCTCCAGAACTCTTTTCATCCTGTAAACAGAAACTCTGACCCATTACAATTCATTTCTGATTGGCTCCCTATTCCCCTTCCCCCAGCTCCTGGCAACCACCACTCACTTTCTGTCTCTATGAATGTGAGCACTATCTAGATACTTTATAGAAGTGGAAGTTTATTATTATTATTTTTTGAGACAGAGTCTTACTCTGTCATCCCAGCTAGAGTGCAGTGGGACCATCATACCTCACAGCAGTCTTCAACTCCTGGACACAAACAATCCTCCTGCCCCAGCCGCTAATTTCATTATTATTAATTATTATTATTTTTGGTGACAGGCCTGGCTATGTTGCCCAGGCTAGTCTCAAACTGCTGACCTCAAGCAATCCTCCTGCTTTAGCCTCCCAGAGTTGTGTGATTATAGGTGTGAGCCATCACACTCAGCCCAGTTTGGGTCTTTTTAGGACTGGCTTATTTAATGTCTTTAAGTTTTATCCATGTTGTAGCACGTGTCTGAATTTCCTCCCATTTAAGGCAGAATAATACTCCATTGTATGAACATATCATATTTTTTTACACATTATTCATTGGACACTTGGGTTCCTTCTCTTTCTATTAATTAGCAGTGCCTTAAGTGTTGGGAGGTTTTAGGAAGGGCTGCAACTTGCAGTTTTGTTGGTATCTGGTGTATGAGTTTGTTGCCATTTTCAGGGATCCTAGGTTTGAGTGAACTGAACAAGCTCAATTTCCTTTGCTCTTCATGGCCCTGTCTTTTGAATTTTTTATAGCCCAACATTCTAGGAGTTAGGAATGCCCATGGAGAATATGGGATAAGGAACTCATAAAACAGCGGTTCTCAACCTGTGGGTTGGGACCCACAGGAACTGTATTAAAAGGCCGTGGCATTAGGAAGTTTGAGAACCACTGTCATAGAACAAAGTCACAAGTTCTGGGTACCTTTAATTTTCAGACTAAGAACTTTTATTATGTATCCAATATTCCCAATTGCAACTTCTACTAGGGAAGTACAAAGACAAACCATACACTCCTCCATTTGAGTGCTTTCTCTGCCTTGTATGTGAGAAGCATGCACTGGCTTTCTCTTTGTCTTACGTAAGCCTCCTTTAACTTGGTCTCCAGCTGTGGCTAACATGGCTATCTTTCTCCTACAGCTGATATTTGTGCAGTCTTACTTCTTGCCTTTTTATTTCTTTAATAACTTTAAAAATACCTAAAACACTTATTCTCTTTATTGAACCAACTTAGGTCAATTTAGGTGACAAATTCTCACTTCTCACCAACTGTCTTCAACATACTAATAACAATGACTGATGTATATATAGTGTCACAAACTCTTAGGTGGTTTTCATACATTATGTAACTTAATCATAACAATGCCTCACTCTGACTGTTGTTATTACTCATGTCATGTTCTGTGACTTGTCCAAGGTCACCACAGAGCCAGGCAGGGCTGGAGCTGGGATCCCATTCCTGGCAATAAATTTTTATTTGAGCCACTTAGAACACTGTCTTATCATAAAGGGAGTTCAGCTCAAAAACTCTTTTGTGACTTTAGCAAGAATGAAATGAATGTAGAACTTAATATAGTTATATTTGGACTAGTATTTGGCATACGTGGCTTTATTATTTTACTTTTATATTTTATTTAACTTTTTATTCTGATGACATGTATTTCACCATCTTCGTATTTTTCCCATAGTAATCAAGAAAAAATATGGAAGCTAAGTACATACTGGAGAGACTTTTTTGCTGTAAACAACAGAAATCTTGACTCAAACTGTTGAAGAAATACAGATATTTAGTTTCTCAAATATCAGTTAAGTCTAGAGGGCAAATGGTTGCTGGGGTTGACTGATGTTGAGATCGACTGATACCAGATTTTACACTATCCTGACAAGTCATCTTTGGTGATGGATTCCTCTTCCGGCTGGGAGCAAGAGGACTAAGAAAGTTCCTAGGCATTGTACTCAGACATGCAACTCCCACAGATGATGGAGCTTATCTTCTTATATCTCCTTGGGACTGGAAGAGCATTTTCCAGGCACATTCCAGCCAACTTTCATCTTTTATCATCAATCAGAGTTGACCCAAGTATCTTTTCTGAACCTACCCCTGAAAAAGAGGAATGGAATGACCTTTTTTAGGGTTAGTCAGTCATTTGGGGTTAATTGGTCATTTGTGGCTAAAAACTGATGTTTGAGAGTCCAGTTCAGTGATGACAATATGAATATATAGTGTGCATATTAGGACCTGGTCAGGTAGACTGGAGGATATAGGTATTACAACTGATGCTTCTCTTATAATTAAAACAAATCCTTTTACTGCAGCTGAGGTAGTTTATAGTGCTGGCCAGGAGAGGGGAGCCCCATAAGTGGAGCATGTAGGGTATGGTGGGATTAGGATGAGGGGGTGACAATAGAGTGAGGAGAAGCATGTCATTTCAGAGAGAGGGACCAGCCCAGCAAGGGTGGAGAGTTGAGAGAGAACAGGATGAGCTACTGGGAGGGACCAGGTTGTGACAGGGTGAAGACCTGGCAGGGAGGATTGGCAGCACAAATGTGGATAGACTAGAGGAGGCCTCGAGAGGCAGGTGCAAATAATTGGCTTTTCCAGTGAGTTTATATAATGAAGATGTGTACAATGATGAAAGAGAAACCTAAGTCCCACTCTCTTTCTAACCAGGCTACTAAGTTAAATTCTTCCACCATAAAAGTTTCCTGTTTGGAGGGTTGTGACTTACACCTGTCACTCCAGCACTTTGTGAGGCCAAGGAAGGAGAATCACTTGAGCCTAGAAATGTAAGGCCAGCCCATCTCTACAAAAAAAAAAAAAAAAAGAAAAAAGAAAAAAAGAAAGAAAGAAAAAAAGAAAGAAAAAAGAAAGAAAAAAATTAGCTGGGCTTGGTGGGTATATCTGTAGTACCAGCTACTTGAGCAGCTGATGTGAGAGGGTCACTTGGGCCCAGGAGTTCAAGGATGCAGTGAAAAGGGATTGCACCACTGAACTGGACTGGGTGACAGAGCAAGACCCTCTTTCATATAGGAGCTTTTTAATTTGCCTTATTTATTTACTTTTGTTTTTTCCATATTTGCCTTTGGGATCTAGTCATAAATTATTTGCCTAGGCTGATTTCTACAAGAGTTTTTCTACATTTTCTTCTAGAATTTTTATGGTCTCATGGCTTACATACAAGTCATTTTCTATCTTGAGTTAATCTTTGTAAATGACAACAGATAGGGGTCCTGCTTCTTTCTTCTGCATGTTGCCATCCAGCTTTCCCTGCACTAAGTTATTGAACAGGCATCCTTTCTCCAGTGCATGTTGTTGTTTTTTTCTGCACAACAAAAGAAAAAATCAACAGAGTAAATAGCCTACAGAATGGGAGAAAATATTTTCAAATTGTACATGTGATAAAGGGCTAATATGCAGAAATCTACAAAGACCTCAAACAAATAAGCAAGAAAACAAAACAAAAGACTCCATTAAAAAGTAAACAAAAGCTATAAACAGTTTTTTTTTTTTTTAAATGAAGATAGACAAATGGCCAAGAAACATATGAAAAAAAACTAGGAAATGCAAATTAAAACTACAATGAGATACCACCTTAGCCCTGTTAGAATGGCCATTATTAAAAAGTCAAATAATAGACTCTGGTGTGAATTCAGAGAAACAGGAATGTTTATACACTGTTGAAGGAGCTGAAAATTGGTACAACTTCTCTGGAATATAGTATGGAGAGCCCTCATGGAAATAAATGTAGACCTACCATTCTATGCAAATCACACTATGAATATTTAACCAAGTAAATGAAATATTTTACAAAAAGGACACCTACAGTGGAATGTTTATTTCAACACAATTCACAACTGCAAAAATATAGTATCAACCTATGTGCTCATCAATTCAAAAGTGGACAAAAAATGTGGTATATATAATATATGCTCTAGAGTAGTGCTCAGCCATAAAAAGAAATGAAATAATATCATTTGCAGCAATTTGGATGGAACTGGAGATTGTTATCCTGAGAAAAGTTAATAAGGAATGGAAATACAAACGCCATGTGTGCTGTCAATAATTGGGACCTACATCACAGACATACATGGGCACAAAGAGATGTAAAGGACATTGGAAACCAAAAAAGGGGGGTGAAAGGAGGTCTAGCAACCTACCCATCAATAACACTGAACACTTCATTAATAATAGGCACACAAAAAGCCAGAGGTGAACACGTAGAAAGAACACATGAGGAGGGACCAACAGAAAAATTTGGGCAACATGAAAAATCAAAACAGAGTAATTCCCCCAAAAAACCATGAGGCAGCTACTGCAGAAGACTCCACCTATAAAGAATTAATGGATTTGACAAAAAGATAATTTAAAATATGGATGATAAAAATAATGAAAGAAATGGATGAGAAAATGGAAAGACTGAACCAGAATTCAGATGAGAGATATGTAGAATATAGAAAGGATATAATATGATGAAGCTTAAGGAAATGAAGGAGATAATTGGAGTATGTAAAGATGCAGTAGAAAGTATCAAAAATAGATTAGAGCATGGAGAAGAAAGAACCCCAGAACTAGAGGATAAAGTTTTAGAGTTAACCCAGGTAGTCAAAGAGGCAGAAAAAAAGAGACAAAGAAGAACAGTCACTTAGAGAACTGTAAGACTTCAGAAAGCATTCAAACATATGAATAACAGGGATTGCTGAAGGGGAAGAAGATTGTCCCAAACGAATGGAAACCCTACTGGAGACTATCATAAATGAAAACTTCCCAAGTTTTACTAATGATCCCAACACACTTCTTCAGATGGATATTGAATCCCAGGTCATCTCAAATCAAACAGAGCTTCTCTGAGACACATTGTAATGAATCTGTCCAAATTCAAGATGAAAGAAAAAATTCTGCAAGCAGCTGGGAGTAAGTGCCAACTGACCTGCAGAGGCAGAGCCATTAGGGTGACAGCAGACTTTGCAATCTTCCAAGCCAGAAGAGCATGGTTATCCACCTTCAACATTCTTAAGCAAAACAGTTGTCAGCCCAGAATTCTGTATCCTGCTAAACTAAGCTTCAAAATTGATGGTCAAATGAAATATTTTGCAGATATACAAACACTGAGGAAATTTACCGCAATAAGACCAGCTCTACAAGAAATACTTAGACCTATTCTCAACACTGACCATCACAATGGACTACCAACAAAGTAAATACCTAGAAGCTAAAGGTCAAAACTTAGCTTCCACAATGGTGCAAAGGATAAAACTACACAATGGACTTTCACAAAATAAGATAAATGGAACTCCACCACACTTATTAATTCTCTCAATAGATGTCAATGGATTGAATTCACCACTGAAGAGGCACAGGCTGGCTGACTGGATAAAATCACAAGCCATTGCATGCTTTCTCTAGAAAACATACCTAGCCTTGAAGGACAAATTAAGACTCAGGGTTAAGGGATGGAAAACAGTATTTCAAGCAAATGGAAATCAGAAGAAAGGAAAGCTTGCAATCTTATTTGCAGATACAAGTGCATTTAAAGAAATTAAAGTTAAGAAAGACAAAGATGGACACTTTGTACTGGTCAAAGGAACAATTTACAAGAAGACATTTCAATTTTAAATATTTATGCACCCAACTTAAATGCTCCCAGATTTATAAAACAGGACTGGATAGGTCTGAACAATATGATATCCCCTAACATCATAATAGCCAGGGACTTTAACATCCCTCTGACAGAACTTGACAGATATTCTAAACAGAAACAAAATCAGGATACAAAGGACTTAGATGTGACTCTAGAACAAATAGGATTAATAGACATATACAGAATACACCATCCCAAAGCAAAGGAATATACTTTTTTCTCATCAGCTCATCCTGGGATACAAAACAAACCTTAGAAAAATTAAAGAAATAGAAATTATACCATGTCTCTTCTCAGACCACAAGACTATAAAGGTGAAGCTCAACTCCAACAAAAATGTTCATCCCCACACAAAATCTTGGAAACTAAACAACCTTATGCTCAATGATAGTTGGCTTCAGGAAGAAATAAAAGAGAAAATACTTAAATTCCTTAAACATAACAATAATGAAGACACAAGTTACCAAAACCTGTGGGATATAGCAAAAGTAATCTTGAAGGGGAAATATTTCACACTAGACACCTACATTTGAAAAACAGAAAGTGCGTCAAGAAACTCATGAACCATCTTACAGAATTGAAAAAAAAAAATCTAACTCCAAACCCCACAGAATAAAAGAAATAATTAAAATTAAATCAGAGATTAATAAATTGAAAACAAAAGAATAATTTAGAACATTAATGAAACAAAATGTTGGGTTTAAAAAAAACTAAATACAATCAATAAACCTTTGGCCAGATTAACTAGAAACAGAAAAGTAAAAACTCTAATAACCTCAAACAGAAATGATAAAGGAGAAATAGCAGCTGATGCCACAGAGATCATCTCAGAGTACTACAAGAAACTCTATGCCCACAAATTTGACAATGTGGAAGAAATGGACCAATACCTGGAATCATATCCTCTCCTTAGACTTAATCAAGAAGAAACTTTTCTCTTGAACAGACTTATTTCAAGAACTGAGATTGAAGAAACAATAAAAAATCTTCTAACACAAAACATGTCCTTGTCCAGATGGCTTCACACCAGAATTCTATCAAACCTTCAAAGAAAAGCTTATACCCATGCAGCAGAAATTATTCCAAAATATTGAGAAGGAAGGAATCTTCCCCCAACACATTCTACAAAGTAAACTTCACCCTGATAACCAAACCAGGAAAAGATGCAACAAAAAAGGAGAATTTTAGACCAATTTCACTAATGAATATAGATGCAAAAATTCTCAATAAAATCCTGGCCAATAGATTACAGCTGCTCATTAAAAAAAAAAAAATGAAATCATTCATCACAATCAAATAGGTTTCATCCCAGGGATGCAAGGCTGGTTTAATATACACAAGTCTGTAAACATAATTCAACATTATCAACAGAAGCAAAAACAAAGACCATATGAATACATGCAGAAAAAGCATTTGATAAAATTCAGCATCCTTTTCTAATTACAACACTTAAGAGTATATGCATAGATGGTACATTTCTTAACTGATTGAAGCCATCTACAACAACCCCTACACCCCCAACTAATATTATACTGAATGGATTAAAACTGAAAGCTTCTCCCTTAAGAACTTGAACCAGACAATGTTTTCCTCTATCCCCACTACTATTCAACATAGTGCTGGAAGTTCTTGCCAATACAATCTGTCAAGAGAAGGAAATAAAGGGCATCCAAAGGGGGCAAAGGAGGTCAAACTCTCGCTCTCCCCTACAATGTGATCTTATACTTAGAGAACCCCAAAGACTCAACCCCAAGACTCCTGAAAGAGATTAAATAATACAGTAATGTCTCAGGATATAAAATCAATGTCCACAAATCAGTAGCTTTGTGATATATATATATATATATATATATATATATATATATATATAACAGCTAAGATGAGAAGCTGATTAAGGATATAATTCCCTTCACAATACCTTAAAAAACAAATTAAATACCTAGGAATATGCCTAACAAAAGAGGTGAAAGACCTCTACAAAGAAAAGTATGCAACCCTAAGGAAATAAATAACAGGAGATATTAATAAATGAATGAATATACCATGCTCATGGCTGGGAAGAATCAACAATGTCAAAATGTCTATACTTCCCAAAGCAATCTATGGATTCAATGCAATCCCCATAAAATACCATCATCATACTTTCAAGACTTAAAAAATAATCCTTCTTTTTGTATGGACCCCCCCAAACACATATAACCAAAGCAACTTTTAGTAATGAAAACACAGCCAGGGGGTATCTCTCTATAAGACTTTTGGCTATACTACAAGGCCATAGTGATCAAAACACCATGGTATTGGCACAAAAATAGAGACATTGACATTGGAACCGAATAGAAATCCATAGACATGAAACTAGTATCTTACAGTCACCTGTATTTGATAAACCAAACAAGAACATACACTGGGAAACAAATCCCTATTCAATGGTATTGGGAGAACTGGATAACCACATGTAAAAGACTGAAACTGGACCCACACCTCTCATCACTTACACAAATTGATTCAAGATGGATAAAAGATTTAAACCTAATGTATGAAACAATAAAAATCCTCAAAGAAAGTGTGTTGATATACTTGAAGATATTGGCCTGGGGAAAGATTTTATGAAGAAGACTTCCATGGCAATTACAACAACAACAAAAATAAACAAACAGGGCTTAATTAAACTGAAAAGCTTCTGTACAGATAAGGAGACAACAGCCAAAGCAAATAGACAACCTTCAGAATGGGAAAATATATTTGCATATTATGAATTGAACAAAAGCTTGATAACTAGGATCTACAGAGAATTCAAATTAGTCAACAAAAAAAGTACCCAACAATCCCATATATATCTGGGCAAGAGACATGAATAGAACTTTCTCTAAAGAAGACAGACAAATGGCACACAAACAAATGAAAAAAAAAAAAAAAAAAGCTCATCATCCCTAATCATCAGAGAAATGCAAATCAAAACTACCCTGAGATATTACCTAACTCTAGTGAGAACAGCCCACATTACAAAGTCTCGAAGGTGCAGATTCTGGCTTGGATTTGGAGAGAAGGAAATACTTTTATATTGCTGGTGGGACTGCAAACTAATACAATCTTTTTGGAAGGAAGTATGGGAAATCCTCAAAGAACTCAAATCAGATCCCCCATTTGATCCTGTGATCTCATTACTAGGCATCTATCCAGAAGAAAAAAAAAATCATTTTATCATAAGGACATTTGCAGTATCACAGCTTAATTTACAATCACCAAGATGTGAAAATAACCTAAATGCCCACCAACCTAGGAATGGATTAACAAGCTGTGGTATACACGTATGGTATATACCATGGAATGCTATTCAGCCATTAAAAAAGATGGAAACTTTACATCTTTTCTATTAACTTGGATGGAGGTAAATACAAAGGTGGAGGTGGAACCCATTCTTCTTAGTAGCATCACTAGAATGGAGAAGCAAAAATCCAATGTACTCTCTTCTAATATGAAAGCAGTAGATGAGCTCATACAAGGGTGGGGTAGGGGAATGAGGGAGGAGGGAGAGGAATGGGGGTCACAGTGTATGGCACACCATTTGAGGGCAGGACACAATTATAAGAGGGACTTTACCTAACAAATGCAATCAGTGTAACCTAATTCTTTGTACCTTCAATGAATCCAAAACGATTAAAAAGAAAATCAGAAAAAAAAAAAGAACAAAGGTTCTAAGTCCCCACTGTTGACTAAGAATGAAAGGGTATGACCTCCATCTTCTCTCCCTTCCATCTCTTTCTTTCCTTCTGTTCTTTGCTTCATTTATTTTCCTTTGTCTTTTCTTTCTTTCATTTTTAATTTTGGGTTGGTATGAGGGTACATATGATAAGGTCACATAGTTTGCTTTTGTAAGGTTAAAGTCCTAGTTGTAGTTGTGTCCTTCACCCACAAAGTGTGCCGTATACCCATGCAATGTAGTCATTGGGTGGGAACTTACTAAACCCCTTTTTTCCACCCTCATTGAATTTAATTGAATTTTTCTGCCATGTGAGCATGTAGTTGTTAATGTTCTAGTTTCAAATTAGTACTGAGTACATGCAATGATTGTTTTTTATGTTCATGTGATACTTTGCCTAGGAAGATGTTCTCCAAATCCATACAGACTGTTACAAAAGATACAAAATCTCTGTCTTTCATATGACTGGATAGTGTTCCATAGTATATGTATACCACAATTTATTAATCCATTCATGTGTTGAAGGGCACTTGGGTTGATTCCACATCTTTATGATTGTAAATAAATATTCAAATGTGAAAGTCCTATGGTAAAACTATCTTTTTTTTTTTTTTTTTTTTTTTTTTTCTTTTGGGTAGATGCCTACTAAAGGGATGGCAGGATCAAATGGTAGGTTTACTTTAAGTTCTTTGAGAATCTCCACACTTCTTTCCAAAAAGGCTGTATTAGTTTGAAGTCCCACCAACAGTGCATGAGTGCTTCCTTCTCTCTGCACCCACACTGGCGTCTGTTGCTCCTGGACCTGGTGATGTGGGCCTTTCTCACTGGGGTAGGTCATATTTCAAAGTGTTTTAATTTGCATTTCTCTGATGATTATGGATGATGAGCATTTTTTCATGTGTTTGTTGGGCATTCATCTGTCCTCAAGAGAAAAGTTTTTGTTCATGTCTCTTGCCCAGTTTTTAATGAAGTTGTTTGTTCTTTTTTTGTTGTTGATTCTATTAAATTCCTTGTAGATTCTAGTTATTAGCTCTTTGTTGGAGTCATAGTATGCAAATATCATTTCCCATTCTGAAGCTTGTCTGTTGGCTTTAGCTATGAAGAAGCTTTTTAAGTTAATCAGGTCTTATTTATTTATTTATTTATTTTTGTTGATGCTTGACAGTGGGGTCTTTTCCATAAATTCTTTGTCCAGGTCAGTAAAATTAAGACTTTTCCCCATACTTAGTTCCAGGGTTTTTATAGTTTTGCATCTTAGATTTAAATCTTTTATCCATCATGAGGTAATTTTTGTGATTGGTGAGAGGTGTGGGTCCAGTTTCAGTCTTTTACATGTGGCTAATCAGTTCTCTCAGAACCATTTATTGAATGGAGATTCCTTCTCCCAGGGTATGCTTTTGTTTGCTTTGTCAAAGATCAGATGGTGAAATGAGGCTGGTTTCATTTCTAGACTCTCTGTTCTGTTCCATAGATCTATGTCTCTGTTTTTATGCCAGTAGCATGCTGTTTTGATCACTATAGACTAGCAGTATAACCTGACGTCTGGTGGAGTGATACCTCCAGATTTGTTCTTGCAGAGGATGTTAACTGATGGAAGAACATACCACGTTCATGGCAGGGAAGAATCAACATCATTAAAATATCTATACTACTCAAAGCCTTTTAAAGATTTAGTGCAATCTCCATTAAAACACCAGTGTCATCCTTTGGAGATCTTGAAAAAATAGTTCTATGGTTTGTATGGAACCAGAAAAATACCCAAAGAACCAATACAGTTCTACAAAATAAGAACAGATCTGCAGCCTTCGTCATTTTACCCAAGGGCCCTTTGCTCCTGCAGGTCTCAGTGCAGGCCCCATACACATGAGGCCCTTGGTGATTGCCTGCTGAGCAAAAGTGAAGTCTTTGCTCTTTCTTCTCCCCCTTTTAATTTGAGGGTAACAACCACTTCATTTTATGGACTCTTTTCTCTGCCTAACCTTAGGTCTTTCTCAGGTTCAAGGGAAATTTATCCAGTTACAGGTTCTCAGGGACAAACATGCTCCTGTCCCTTATGTTCAGCATTTTAGCTATCTATTGGAAAATGAAACAGCAGCTCCTTCTGTTGGAATAGGGGTCCTTAAGGCAGGGTCTAGGGGGCCTAGGGAATCCATGCATGCATTTCAAGGCCCACATAAACTCTCTGAAGTTCTGTGTTTTTGGAATGGCAGGTACATTTTCCTAGAACTTGGCCACATATGTTGTTTTTAAATAATTCTCTAGGTGGTAATAATCTGCCAAATAAGGGTAAGCATCCCCTGAAAGATGTGATCTGAGAGAAGGCTCTTCATGGTGATTAGTCACAAACTTTGTACCTAAGCTGCTTATTTCAATTCACTGGAAGTAAGACAAGGATTTAAAAGGAGTCCTTGAATGCTATTCTCACCAGGTTTGTTATTATCCTGCTCTCCTACCCTCTGCAAGACCAAGCCTCCACCCTTCTCTACCCTGCTCTGTACCCTGGGAGTCTAAGCCCCAGGTACTTTCACTGGGGGTCCCACAGGCTGGTGGCAGGTTAGGATCAGCCTGCAGGAGATAGGAGAGACGGGGGAATGAGAGGAGCAAGGTCAGTGGGTCCTTTCTCTGCCCTATCTTCTGGTTCTGGCCACCAAGGGTAGCCCTTCCTCCATGTCTCCAGCCCCTTGGCCCCTCCCCTGGTGAACTGGACCCTGCTGTTGCCTTTTCTCACTCTTGCCTGTCCCTGAGAGCCTCTGTTCCCCTTACTTCCCCCCCTCGCTGGCCCATATCTCTGCAGCGAGTCCTTTGTGACCCTGCTGTCAACATCTGAACCATCAAGGATCCTAGTGATTGATTCACTCACTAACTCCCTGTGATGTCATAAAAAAAATACACACACACACACACACCCCTACCAGAGTGCCAAAAAAACTATACACACTTTAAGAGAAGAAAAAACAGTATTAAATTCATAATACTCAGTATATACCAGTAATGTTTGTTATCATGTATGTTGTATCTTGTCTCTCTTGTAATTGCAGAAGTCAAGTATGACTTGAGTATTACAATTTTAATACAGTTTTTTCTTTCCTAAAATGCACATGCATAGTTTTGGCACCCTGTGTATATATATTCCATCTATATTCAGTCTTCTTTGTGATAAGAGGAAGAGTGATAAGAGTCTCCTCTGTGTGCTAATGAGGTGATTGGTGGCTGGAGGCTTCCCAGACAGCTTCAGGACAGGGGGTCAGCTGCTGGGGGAACTAACACTGTCTCCCCCACCAATACGCACCCAACTCTAGAGAGGGGAGAGGGGCTAAAAGTTAAGTTTTGATCTCCAATGGGCAATGGTTTAATCAATCACACCTATGTAATGAAGCATACACCAACCCCCCAAAGCATATACCAACAGAGTTAAGAGCACTGAAGATGTGGAGCATCCAGAGATGCAGACCCTGGAGAGGCATGGGAGCCCTGCACCCCTTCTTGCTTGTATCTCTCTATGCTCTTCTCCCATCTGACCGTTCACTTGTACCCTTTTAATATCCTTTATAATAAATGGATAAGTAAAGGTAAGTAAAGTATTTCCCTGAGTTCTGTAAGCCATCCTAGGAAATTAATCAAAGCCGAGGAGGGGGTTCTGGAACCCTGATTTATAGCCAGGCGATCAGAAGCACAAGTGACCACTTTACTACCTGTAGTTCACATCCCAAGTGGGGGGCAGTCTTGTAGGGGAGCCTCAGCCTATGAGATCTGACGCCATCTCCAGGTAGATACTGTCAGAATTGAATCAAATTAGAAGACATCCCAGTGGAGAACTGCTTGGCTAGTGCAGAGAAAAAAACCACACACACTCTGGTGAACAGAGGATGACTGGTGTGGGAAGAGTAGAGAGCAGAAAAAACACTTGATTTTTTCCTTTATTTCTGTTACTCACACGTGGTGACATTTTATTGAAAGAACATGAAGCCTGAATCAATCACTCAACTCTCAATGACAAAAGCATGAGGGAGTAAAATCCTTGCTAATAACTGAGCTCTTTTTTCCTGCAGTTGTCACGTTGTCCCAGGAACCTGTGGAGTCAGAGGACTTGTCCCCTCAGGGTGAGGCAGACAGAACCAGTAACAGAGAGAGCAGGGCAGTTTATGAATGTTTGTGAAAGTTAGTGATACAGACATGGGCTTGGAAGCTGGGCCTTTCTGTGGCAAGAGCTAGGCTTTTTAAAAAAGTGTTCCTCGAGCCCCAAAAGGCTGTGAGTCTGGTTAGATTTGAAGGATAGATTTTCTTCCATAAACCACAAAGCACAATGATGTAAGAGAAGTTTCCCAAACTCAGAGCAGATGGAAGGTAGAAGCCAGGATAGGAGAGACTGGAGAGCATCAGATTTGCAATAAGGTGCTAACAAGTACCTGAAAAGGAGCCACACACCCTCTCCACTGAGAGAAGCTACAGAGGAGACTAGAGAATCCTTAGATCATTTTAGGATGCCACAAGCAACCTGTCTCTTACTTTCCAGGTAGAGTCCAAGAAAGCCAAGAGCCTTCCAATGAGCTCACCTTTCTAATTTATTAGCCTCATAAAATAGAAACAATGGTGGTGAGGCATGGCTTACATAGAAAGGGAACACCCAGTGTCACTTCCCTGCTGAGTCTCCTGTGACCTCAGAGTGGTACAAAAGGGAGTGTGGTACAATTGGGTTATAGCTTTCATATGAGAGCTATAAATTAGTTTCATAGTAGGGCTGAGTACAAGAATATGGGGAAAGGGGTAAGGGAGGGGAGGGGGGAGGATGGGTGGAGGGAGAGTGATTGGTGGATCACACCTACTGTGCATCTTACAAGGGTACAGGTGAAACTTACTAAATGCAGAATATAAATGTCTGAACACAATAACTAAGAAAATGCCAGGAAGGCTGTGTTAACCAGTTCAATGAAAATATTTCAAATTGTATATAAAACCGGCATATTGTACCCCATGATTACATTAATGTGCACAGCTATGATTTAATAAAAAAATAAAAAAATAATAAATAAATAAAAAAGGGAGTGTGGGTTTTCTGCCCCTCTTGGGGGTGGGGGCTGGCAGGGGATGAGGGACATTGGGGAGCTGAAGAGGTCTTACCGCTGGGCTGAGAGACTGCAGCAGGAACTTGGGCCTAGAGAGGGGGGACCTGCAGCAGTGGGTGTGGCCAGGGAGAGATGGGATTCCTGGATGTGACCTTGACAGGGAGGATGGGAAGAAAAGAGGATGGAGGGAAAATCCAGGCCAGGACTGCAAGTTTATCCAAAAGACACACGCTGGTCATCCTAGAAACAGCTGAGTTCATTTTGAATTGGAAAGTTTCCATTTTCTGTCATCATCATAAGGGGGCTTGAACAGCTTTGTCATGTTTGATTATAGAGAAATTAAGAGAGCTCTCTCTTTTTTTCTTTTCTTTTTTCTTTTCTTTTTTTTTTTTTGTTCCATGCTCACATTCATGATGGTGACCCTCCACACCTGGTCATTGATCTCTATGTGAAATTGGTAGTGGATGATACTTCCTATGGTTCCTTTGGGACAACTGAGTCCTGGGGCTCTAAACAGCTAAGCCATAAAAGTGCCCCTTGGGGTGAGAAACACTTGTCTCTGAGCTTGTGTATGAGCCTGTGCGTGTGTGCATGGGCGTGTGCTGTGGTCCATGCAGTATGCGTGTCTGTGAGTGCATGCGTGTGTGCTCACATATGTGTCCTTTATAGTGTCTTCTGTTTCATGCCAAACAAATGCTGGACACAAATACTTGCTACATTTTTTTATCATCTTCATCTCACTTTCCTTTACTTGATGAAAATCATCAAAAGCTGATTTACAATTTGAAGGAAAGTATTTAAAAAGTGCTCACAAAGTAAGCTGAATTTTCTAAATAATATTTTTGATTACTTAAAAGAAAAGTATCTTGAGGCTTGACGCCTGTAGCTCAGCAGCTAGGGTGCCAGCCACATACACCGGAGTTGGCAGGTTTGAACCCAGCCCAGGATTGCCAAACTACAATGACAACTACAACCAAAAATAGTCAGGCATTGTGGTGGGCACCTGTAGTCCCAGCTACTCAGGAGGCTGAGGGAAGAGAATCGCTTAAACCCAAGAGTTTGAGGTTGCCGTGAGCTGTGACACCATGGCACTCTAATGAGGGAGACATAGTGAGACTCTGTCTCCAAAAAAAAAAGTTTTTGACAATGCAGATAATAGTAGCTTTTTACACTGTTGTCAGATTATATTGAAATATTTTATTCAATTCCCAGGCCACAGGGTAAAGGGAGCATAGCGTGGCTGGACATCCTTCAGGAGGGGGAAGACCAAGGGTGGTAAAAATTATGTATGGCTTAACACCATACAACATCAGGAAAAGTGGAGAAAAGTGTATCTTCCTAAAGAAAGGAAGATTTAGAAGGGCTATCAAAACAGTTTTCAGGTTTCTGAAGGGGAATAGATGATATATTAGCATCGATGTGTACTCAGTATATTTTTAAATCAAAAAGGTGGAACCAAAGTTGAGTAACTTTCTGCACAAAATAAGGGCATCTTTCCACCGGGCAAAGACCAATCAGACAATTCCAGGCAAACCACACTCCTCAGGAGAGGAGGTGAGGGGAGTGCTGTCCTGGGACACCATGGAGGGGCTTCTGATAGAAGAGGCCTTGACTGGGGCTCCCATGGCTTCCTTCATCACTGCGATTTTGTGATTTGATGAAATCTCCATGCTGTGTAAAATCAAACAGGACCATGACCCACTTTTCCCACCCTTTTACATTTTTTTCCTGGCCAGTTAACAAAGATTTAATGACCTACTAATGCTTGAGGCGCTTTTGAAAAACCACTGTCGGATTATCACTTTTTTTTTTTTTTTTTAATTAATCTCTTTCTTGGATTGGTAGCCTTTTCCCCTAAGTAAGACGTGTGGCTGTGTTTCTCTCCTCACCTGGGTTTTGGGAACTTGATCTCAGTGAGATAAGATTTGCCTGGTGTCGAGACTCTTTTGAAACATTAACTTAAGTGAAGGTGTATACTTTGCACTTAGAAAAAAGGCTGCTTCTCTTGCGTCCAACTTCTGGCTCTCCCTCCCTCTATGTTCTGAGTGGCATGTAGGGTGACCTGCAGTGATCTATGACTTCCAAGGGTCCTCCTCCTGTGTGACTGGATGCCAAGAGAGGCCTCAACTCATCACAACCAGACAGAGGAAATTTAGAGAGAGTCTGTGGTTCTGATTTGCTACAACAAATTATTCCTAAATCCAGTCATCAACATGAGCACATTTCAGTGGTTCTCAGAGGCAGAAAAAATAGCATTCTTATCTGGGTTTATGCGGTGGTATTTCTAGTTTTTGTAACTTCTGCGAAGACAGAAGCTTTAGCCTGGAATGTCCTCCCCATATTTTCCAAACATCTAAATCCTGCTTATCCTTAAACACTACTGAGAAGCTTTCCTCAGCCCGCAGTCACAGCATAGCTCATCTGTCTCAGAATTTCCACAGTGGGCTGCTTCCATGCCTGTTTAGCATAAATTTCATTATACATTGCTCTTCCCATGGCCGTGTTCCTGCAGGATTGCAGATTTCTTAATGGCAGCTTCATCTTCGTATCTCCCCAGGGTACTTGGTGTAATGGCTGTTAATTGGTAGGTAGTGGGTTGTTTGTGGAGTGTAGATTAACGAATCTGCCATAACTCCTTCCCTTATCATGTTCTTAAACTGTGGAACAGCCCCAGGAGCAGGGAAAGATTCTGCAGAGAGTAAATTTTCACTAAATTAGCTTGAGAGCTATGAACTTCATCATTAGTCTTTGCTCTTAGAATCTGCTAAAAGATTCAACATGTGCTTGAAAATCAGGTTCAAAACTGAATGTCTACATAAACAATATAACCTAACGGTTTGAACTTATATATTAATCTGAAATGAAAATTAAAAAAAGAACATTGAGTATCTGGAGAACCAAACTGTCTTATTTATTTTCATTTCTGATGCACTTGGTCTAATCTCTGACAATGGTGGGGTCTTCTTTAAATATTTGATGAATTTCTAAAAACATAAAGGAAGGCAAGAAGAATTCATTTTAGCACATATTTTATTCCATATGATGCCAGAACATTAATGACAAAAGTTCCTACCTTTAAACCATTAGTATAGGTTCAATTTATGGTATAAAAGATACCGAACTGAAAAATGGGAAAATGTTTTGGCTACTGCTAACTAGTAGATTAGAATTATGACAGAGGCAGTAACACACAAAAATAAACTGACACACATGTGGTTGATTCTGTGGTCTCCCATAGCCACAGCTAAGTAGAATTATCCTAGTGAATAATGAGTGCAGGACGATGGTCATCTACCATTAAATGGTTTCCAAGCTAATGTTTAAGTGGAAATGAATGGTTTATACCCAAATCAAAATAATATGGTTTTCAGCCAATGGTGTATGTGAATGTTGATCTTGGATTGGCGATGGCAGTGTATTAGGAAGAGGCTGAAAAATTATATTATCTCTGTGGGTTACACAAATAGATTTACACAGAAAATCTTTTTGTGGAATAATAAGAGTAATTTTATATTATGGATAGTGAGAAGGGCATTGTATTTGGCATCTAGAGACATAGATCAGTTTCCCAGGCCTGTAACCAACTACCTCCCTCCTCCGAGAACCTCAAGTTTTGTCCATCTTTCTGTTGGCAGTGGTGCAACTGGGGCATAGTTAGCTGGATAAACAGTCATATTTCATTATCTCTTTTAAGTCACAGCCGCTTTGTTTACCTTTGAATTCCCAGTGCTTCTCAGAGTGCCTGGATTGTGGATGCTCAACATATATTTAGGGAACACATTGAAATGAAGAGGTTGGATAAGATCATTATTTCTGCTTCTAAGGTTCTCTGATCCTCAAGATCAGAGAAATTCAACACACATACAGGTTAAATTATGGGCTGAAAGATTTTTCAGGGAGAAACCATATAGAGTATTTAATCTAATTTTTTTCCAGAAGTGAAAAGTATAGTAATTCAATCTCTGCACCTTGCAGACATAATAGAAACCATCAGTAATTACAGAAACTCTAATTTTCCCTATGAAACACATAACCTTGACTATCAGTACCCATCGCATCATCTTCATCCTCAGTCTTCCTCTCCATCACTATCTTACTTTTGATTGCATACTAAGAGTTTCCTTCTTAAATTGGGCTAGCCTACTTGTTTTTAAAAAACTTTCCTATGTCTCTTCCACTTAAACACACACACACACACACACACACACACACACACTCACACACAGCTTTTTAGATCCCGTATCTCTGCCTATCTCAGCCAAGCTCCTGGAAAGAGCTCCCCACACTCACTCTCTATTTCCTCACCTTTTCCTCTCTCCACCCTCTTAATCTACCCTTGGCTTTACTCAAGCTATTGTGTTAGCACTTGACAAAACTATGAACGGTCTGTTGGTGACGTGAACAGAGAACTGGTTGGTCTTTTTTGGGTTCATCTTTCTCAACAGCATCTTTAAAATTGGGAATTCCTAAGACTTCTCGTTCTTTATTCTCACTATGCTATCCACGCCCATATTTGCATGGTCTCTTAAATACACAGTATGACTCTCAGGTTTATACATCTAGCCCAGATCCCTTATCCCTCATGCCCTTTGGGCTGCCTCAAAGATGTCAAGCCAGACATGTCCCCAAATAACCCATTATACAGCATTTCTTCCTACCATTAAATCTGTGGATACTCTTTCAATATTTTCTATTTTTATAAAGGGTCCTGACAGTACATCCGGTTATAGTTGGATGGCAACTCACTGGTCATAATGGCAACTCACTGCCATTCAAATCTTTCATCAAATCCCATGGATTTTTATCTCCCTAAGATTTTTAATCTGTTATATCTTTTTATCCTCACTGCTGATACCTGCGCCTACTCCCAGCTACTATTATCTATTTCTGGGAGTACATACTGCTTTGTCAATCACAATCTACATCTTCTCTTGACTTCTACCAATTCAGTCTCCAAAGTTCAGACACAAAGGTCTTACAAAACCACTATCTGTTCAAAATACTTATTCTGCTCATAAACACTTCAGTGACTGCCAATTTCTCTTCAGATGTAGGCTAAAACGTTTAACAAGACCTTTCTAATTATGTGCCCTCCAGCCCCTGTGCAACTCCCTGCTACATCTACCAACACTCTCCGCCTGATGCTCAGTTGTCTTTATGTTCAGTATATCTGCTGTCCTCCCTCCAGTGCTTTAAAAACCATCTCACAAGAAAGAAACTAGCAAAACTCTACCTCCACTTTAAAAAATTATGATTTTATAGCATTTTCTAGTTTTCATTTTCCATGGTGTAAATATTCCCAACATGATATCAACTGGCTTGCAAAACTCCTGAAAATTTCATAATCTGCTCTTGTGAGATAGCATGACCTGGGTCTTGCATATGACTGTAACTGTTTCCTCTGCCTTGATTCTCCATTCTTGTCACCTTTAAAATGCCTCCTTCAATGAAAGAGTTCAACCAAATCACCACTTCCTCAGGAAAGCCTTCCTTGATTTTTCTGATTAGGTGAAATGCTTCTACCCAGATGTTCTGAGAACCTCTGCAATGCCTTTCTTGGGCACTTATCACAATGTACTTCTGATGTGTTTGGTAGATTTGATTAATACCTATTTCTATGACTTTTAAGGTTCATGAGTAAGGAGAACATGTCAGGGTTGGGTCAACATTGTAACCTCAGGAATCAGCACAGTATCTTGCGTATACTAAACACTCAATATATGTTTGCTGAATTAATAATCAAAAGAGACTTTTGACACAGAGAGCACCTTGATTTACTGATGTCTATTTCTGCATACTTCTGGAATGGAAATGCTTGGAGCAGGGTCAGTAATCTACTCACAGTGCTTTCAGATATATGATCTTACAAATCAACACTTAAAATTGATCTACTCTTTCTCAAGAACTTAAGTAGGCTTGATGGAAGAGGGAAAAGCATGGTTGGTTGAACTCATTTCTAGAGCTTGATTCTTAAAATATCTGTAGTCAACTGCTTATTCTTTGAATAAATTATAATTCTTCTGATTTCTATCTCCTTCCTTTCCTCCTCTCTTATGTGGAAAACCAGCATGCAAGAATAAAGGGGATGGCTTATGTGGCCTCTTGACAGTGGAGGTGAGTCAGGATCCCAAGTGCACGTAGAACAGTTTCTCTGGGCTGCTGAGGTGTGGTTGGTTGGGTACCATGGAGTATGCCAGTGCCTGCTGGTGATAGTCATGGTCTGACACATTTACTGGTTTGGTCAATGCCACCAGCTGTTCCTACTGGTTTTGGCTGAACATTAAATCCTGCCTATGTTGCAGATCCCCTGAGGACTGGCTACAATCAAGCACATAAGTTTCTGGCCCAGATCATCTGTCCTTTGGCTCTTGGCCGTAGGATCATTTACCCCCACCTTGACACCAGATCTGGCAAGTTTTCCAGCCAGGCTTCCAGCTAATGAGGAGATGTATTAGGGTTTTAGGGCCCATTCATTGCTTTGTGGAAAGCAAGATAAACTTGTAAGAATTAATGGAAATCCTCCTTATAATGCTGAGAAGAATTTGATTTGGGGACTTGGAACTGGAGCAAAGATGACTTGAACCAACAAGCAACTTTCTACATGTTCTGTTTCTATGTCATTCTCGCAATCCACTAGTCCTATAAACACTTTTCTCTTCCATCTTCTTGTCTATCAGAAATGTCCTGTAAGCAAGACAACATGATGAAGTCCACCAGGACTCCTCATACAGAAAAAAGGAAAAATGAGAAAACATATAAAATCCTCTGCCCCAAGAAACATGAACCTCAATGTTATCTTAAACACAAAATCTTCTTTTCATTACCAGAAATGAGATATTAGTTATTTTCATCCTTGCCATACATGCCTAGGTTCCTACTGCACTCCCCTAGCAAGAAATGAATGTCTTTGAAGAAATTAATGTACAAGAAAATACAAAAGAAGAAAGAGAAATCTATTTAGCAAGAATGATCCTCCTTAGCCTTTGAGCACCTCACTTTTTTGCAGATGCAATGCAGATGCCCTCTATGACCTCAGAGCCACTTCCCACCAATCCATCCTAAGCACTGCATTAGCCTGCCCTTTTCACAAAATCCATTTTTACCTTTTATCATGCCACTCTTCTTTATAAACCATCCAGGGCCCCACAAAGTGTGGGATAGAATACAAAACTTTTGTGTCTCCTAGGGCTCTCAATGAGCCATTTCAAGACTTTTCCCACCTCAGCCTGGAACAGCCTTCATACCTATGGAACATGTTTTGAGTATTTATGTCTTGGTGCTTTTCCCATGATATTCCCCTCACTTGCAATGCTTCCATCCAAATTTCAGGTCAAGGTCACCACATCCTGAAACTTTCCTTCTGTAGTCCAGGCTAGGTGAACTAAACCCACAGAGATGCAGCCAGCATTGCCATCTATTAACACTGCATGATGTGTTGATGGAACTCCCAGCTGTGCCTCCAGCGGCTGAGTAACCTTGGGCAACCCCTTCACCTGTGTAGGTTAGATTCCCATGTAAAATAGAAGGCGAAAACAGGTGTTGAGGTGGCCTCTAATAGTTCTTATGACTATGCATTGAGGCCGTGTTCTGTAACTCATAACCTATAGGTAAAGCACTTTTAAAGCCAGATTTAAAAATGGGTAGATTTCACATAAATGTCTACATTTCTATGTTCTTTTACAGTAGATTTGGTAATATTGGACTGGTATTGCCACATGGCCACCACAGGTGGGTGCTGAGTGGTCATTTCACCCACCGGGAACCGTGTGTTCAGGAGCTCCTAGCACCTACAGTACTTTTGTTTCTTACTTGGAACACATAAATTTTGGGCCTTGGATTTAGGTGATTCTTTTTGCCATTTCTTATACTAAACTATGATTCTCATGTTCTTTGATGATTTATGAATTAATGACTTCTTTTCCCCAGGTACCTATAAAAGCCTTGAAAGCAAGGCTTGTATCTTATAACATTAACGGTAGTTAGCACTTCTGAGCACTTACTATATGCCGAACACTGTTATAAACACTTTAGTTTACATGTATTAACTCATATATTTGAATTTCTTTATTCTCTGCAGCAGTTAGGAAAATGTATTAAATGTAGTTGCTGCAGGGTATTTATGGATCTTTCCATGAACTATTTAGCAAAGAATCAGACTGGAGCCAGGGTCCCTGTATTCATATTGTGTTCAAATTCCACTTCCACTGTAACTGAATAAGCTTGAGCAAATTGCTAAACTTGTTTAACTCCAAGAAATACTAAGGTTATCTATCTATCTAGCCATCCATCCATCCGTTGTGCATCACCTATCTCTACCTCTTTAAAGTGTGATTTTATAAAATAAAATGCACACTTCAGTGGGTTTTAACACACATGCGACAAACACATATACCTGTCACCATCACCACCCCTCCTAAAGGTTCCCTTGTGCCTTTTTTTCCACTCAGTACCTTCTCTCTTTTGGATTTCTGGCTATATACATTAGTTTTTTCCTTCATATAAACAGAAATTAAATAATTTAACTTCATATAAATAGAATCATATCATTAATTTGTATTTTTGGCAGGGTTCTTTGCTCAATATAATGTTTTTTGTGATTTATCTGTATTGTAGCACCGGTCAGTGTCTCATTCTTTTTCCTTTAAATCCCTGAGTAGTATTCCCTTATATGCATACACTACAGTTTATTTATTCATTGATTTGCTGGTGAACACTTGGGTTATTTCCAGTTTTGGATTACCATGAATAAACCATCCATGGGATATTTTTATAGAAGAAGTTGTTTTTTTGTAGATACCTTTTTCCCTTACGTTTTCTCATCTGCTGAATGAGGCCAAAATAATATCTACCTTCTACCACCTTCTGAGGATTAAGCAAAAACATGCACATAAAACCATATCACAAGCCCCAGCATAGAGTACATTTTTCATTTAGTGTTATCTAGTCCTGTTTTCGAAGGTAACTAGAAGTTGATTTTGTTACGCACAGAGGAAGAGTTAAGTATTAACTCTTTAGTCTACAAATAAAAAGTAAAGCACATCTTCTTTTTGTTTGTTTTTGTTTTTATTTTATTTTTATTTTTTATTAAATCATAGCTGTGTACATTAATGTGATCATAGGGCACCATACACTACTTTCATAGACCGTTTGACACATTTTCATCACTCTGGTTAACATAGCCTTCCTGGCATTTTCTTAGTTATTGTGCTAAGACATTTACATTCCACATTTACGAAGTTTTCACATATACCCTTGTAAGATGCACCGCAGGTGTAGTCCCACCAATCCTCCTCCCTCTGCCCACCTCCCCCCTCCCGCTCCTCCCTGTCCCCCTTCCCCCTATTCTTAGGTTGTAACTGGGTTATAGCTTTCATGTGAAAGCCATGAATTAGTTTCATAATAGGACTGAGTACATTGGATACTTTTTCTTCCATTATTGAGATACTTTACTCCTTAGTCACTTCCAGCTCCATCCACGTAAACATGAAAGAGGTAAAGTCTTCATCCTTCTTTAAGGCTGCATAATATTCCATGGTGTACATATACCACAGTTTATTAATCCATTCATGGATCGATGGGAACACTTCTACACTGCTGGTGGGAATGCAAATTAATACATTCCTTTTGGAAAGATGTATGGAGAACACCTAGAGATCTAAAAATAGATCTGCCATTCAATCCTATAATTCCTCTACTAGGTATATACCCAGAAGACCAAAAATCACATAACAAAGATATTTGTACCAGAATGTTTATTGCAGCCCTATTCATAATTGCTAAATCGTGGGTGTAAAGATTCTTTAGCTGACTATTGACTGAAAGAGTTAGGCTTTATCTAAAAGACTAAGAATCAGGCCAGGCTGGCAGCTCACATCTGTAATCCTAGCATTCTGGGAAACCAAGCTGGGTGGATTGCCTGGGCTCAGGAGTTGGAGACCAGACTGAGCAAGAGTGAGATCCCATTTCTATTAAAAGTAGAAAAACTAGCCTGGTGTTATGGTGGGCACCTGTAGTCTCAGGTATTCAGGAGACTGAGGCAAGGGGATTCCTTGAGCCCAAGAATTTGATGTTGCTGTGAGCTAAGAGGCCAGAGCACTTTAGCCTAGAGCAACGGAGAAAGACTGTCTCAAATAAATAAATATCAGGAGTAGTTGAAAAGTAATGCTAAAGATAAATGGGTCCATTAATTAGAGACAAAGTACCACGCTGGCTTAAGTGGTTTGTTATGCATATCAAGGACCTGCAGGGAGGTCTTCCATAGCTTTAGGCCTGTTAGTGAGTCACAGGGGACGTGGCTAAGAAGAGGAGGGCAGGATGAGGCAGGTCTGATCTCCTTTCTCATGACCAGCAACTCAGTTTTAAGAATCCACTTGGTCAGTCGGTCACTGAAGGGGAAACTTAAGATTTTATTTTCGTCCACACTAGTAGCTGGTGCCTGGAAATCCAGGCTGAATGTCCTGTTACTGGTACTCCAAATATGGTAGAAAAGGAACAGATGGCTCCTGTTCTGACTACTAGCGTGTGTTCAACCTGGCGCACTATAGAAGCTCAGACATAGAAAAATTCTAACTTGTAATTTGAGTAGAAAGATTCCTGTTGCTGACTTTGTGGGGTTTTGGTAAGGCTAGTTTGAGAGTACCCAAAAAGCTGGGGACTTTTTGGGTTCGGGAGTCCCAATTCCCTGAACCCAGTTGATCTGATGACTCCTCTGATTGAATATTCCTCTGAGCTAGAAAGTTCAACCCCGGCCTGGTAGTAAATGAAAGCAAAAGTAAGTAGAAACTGAAAATAAAACTGGAGCATCACAGGCAGTGTGAATAGAAAGTAAAAGTGACTACACAAGTCTCAGGGTAACAAAGAGAGATTTTATGTAGGAAGAACAAAGAGAAAGTTTAGAGCACTCCCAAAGAGAGTTGGAAGTGGGTGCTCTCATGGAGGAGAAAAGGTGAGAGTGCCCAAGGTGCAAAGCCCTGCCAAGAATAAATGCTCGATGCTTGAAATTGAGTGCAGGTCTTTCATTGGCCTCCCTGTCCCTACAGATATTATTGCCCTGATGGTCATTGATTGTCTCTTTCTATTGGTCCTTGGTCCCCTAGGTTACTTCAGACTCACATTCTTATGGGCGCTCCAGACACCCGGGGGCTCAGCAGGCCAGGTTTTCCTCCCATCCCCCATGAAGCCCCTTTCTTAGTGTCCCTTTCCAGGGATCAGAGCTGTAACTGCAGAGCCCTACAGGAAAAAAGTCCTTTCTTATTTTCTTCTGCTTTTTGTGTTAGTTCAGTCTGTAGGCTGCAGACTAAATACCAATGATCGACTAATTCATAATACATAATTATGTATTTATGACAGTCCTGGAGGATAGGAAGGCCAATATCAAAGTGTTAGGTCTGGTGGAGGGTAAACAGGAGGCAAGGAAGTGACTAAGGAGGGAGAATGGAATCTAATTGTAGCTAGGAACCAAATTGCTATTAGGAATTGTTTCCTGGTGGGAACATATCCAGTGAGGAGTTCCTGGGGACTTTTATCTGACCCGGACGGGAGCTCTTTACCATCTAAGTAGCAGAGCATGGGTGGAGCTTTTGTGAAGCATGGTGTAAACTGTTATGTAACCTGTTTGTAATCTGTTATAAAACCCCAACCAGCCAGTCACCCCCAAAAGTGGGAAACAACCAATCCTGCTAGGAGAAAGGCAGAACAAGCTAATGGGCACATAATATGCTCAGACTGTGGAATCTTTCTTCACTCCTGGACACAGACCCTTTGTTTCTCTCTTTCTCCAGAATGTATTTTCAAATTGATGTAGCTTCTTTCTTTACTTTTACTTCATATAGCTTCTTTCTTTTTCCTGTAAGAAGCTCTTTGCATGGTATGCTCTGCATCTGTGATCACTGACTCCACTCGGTACCAGTACTCATTCTTGATGCTGGAAGTGAGTGACCAGGGAATATCCAGACAGACCAACTCAAAGCACCGGCAGATGTGGTGTCAGGCGAGGCCTGTCTGCTTTATACATAGTAATTTACCGCTATGTTCTCTCTGGTAGAAGGGGAAACTGGGAAGGAGCACCAGCAAAGGGACTTCAAAGGGAGCTGGAGGAAAACCTGGCCTGCTGACCCAGGTTAGAAGTTCTCTAAACTTTCTCTTTGTTCTTCCTACATAAAACCTCTTTGTTTCCCTGAAACTTGTGCAGGTTACTTTTACTTTCTATTCACACTGCCTGTTCTGCTCCAGTTTTATTTTCAGTTTCCGCTCACTTTTGCATTCATTTGCTACCACACCTGTGTTGAATTTTCTAGCTCAGAGAGGTAACCAAACCAGATCAGATGCTCCTTCCAGATCCCAGACAGAGACAAATCCCTTCAACCTTTTTATAAATTCTATTTATGAGTTTTAATTTAGAAAATATTTTTAAATAAATATGTCTGGTAAAATTGCCACAGTTCTACCTCTCTCCTTCCACCACCTGAATCCAGAAGCTTTATCCATATGCCTGCTTTGATAATTGCGCTATAAATGAATAAAATTTTTCTTTTATTTTTGGCAAATTTAAAACTTGCATATGCATTACATTAAACTGAGCAATATATCGTTTGAATAAACTTTTCTTTGTAATTGAAATATTTCTAGTGTATTAATTTGAAATGTTCTACAGTATTGCATTGTGAAACTATGCACAGTTTATCAATTCTCCTTTGGTTGGGCATTTATATGTAACTCATTTACTTTTGTTTGCTATTTCAAAAAATGGTGTCAGGACTGGCCTGGCCAGGTCTCTGCCCTGGCTTATCTGTTGTCCAGACAAGGACCTCTGTGATATATTCGTCAGGAACAATTACCCTTAGGTGCCTGAGGGCTATTCACCTTAACAGAAGGGAGAGAGAGAGAAACAGTCTTAGTAAGAGAGGGAATCTTAGAAAGGCCCGGGGCAGAGGCCCTGGGAGCAGAAGGGAGAGAGTCAGAGTGAGAGAGTCTGTGAATGAATGAGTATACCCGCTTCCCAACCGACTTCTGCAGCTTCTTATAGACATGATCCCAATGGCTATTTACACCACAGGTGTAGAGACTGCCAAGCACTGATGTTCTCATCTTGCAGTCTTGCAAGCTCTCATGTTTTTTTTTTTGTTTGTTTGTTTTGTTTTTTTATTAAATCATAGCTGTGTACATTAATATGATCATGGGGCATCATACACTAGTTTCACAGACCGGTTGACACATTTACATCACTAATACATTCCTTTTGGAAAGATATATGGAGAACACTTAAAGATCTAAAAATAGACCTACCATTCAATCCTGTAATTCCTCTACTGGGCGAGCTCTCATGTTAATGAGAGCCAAATGAATCCCTTCACCAAGCCCTTCTCACCAAGGTGTTATATTACCAAGCTGTTACAGGTGTTTCTTACAATTACAGAGTGTTCCAGGCTTAGTTCTCACTACTCCTTCCCATGAAGCAATGCGGTTTGCTGCAAAATGGTGTGGATTTTTTTTTTCTTTTTAGTACACCTGTGGGTATACAGAATATATGTGGACTATAAACAGAGTCACTGAGCCTTATGGAATTAGTAATTTTAATATTGTAAATTATTGGAAAGTTTCTTTGGGAAGTGCCAGTAGCACTCTCATGAGTAGTGAATAAAAACACCCATCCTAATAAATTTTAAAATTTTGCATCATATTTGGTTTTTCAAAGAGATATTTGTCCTTTTTTTCATTTACACAGATCTGATACTGAGGAAAAAAAACTATTAATGATGAATCCATATATTTATTTGTTTGTTTTTTTAAGAGAAAGGGTCTTATTCTATTACCCATGCTGTAGTGCATTGGACTGATCATAGCTCACTGAAATGGAACTCCTGGGTTCAAGTGATCCTTCTGCCTCAGCCTCCTGAATTTCTTGGACTTCCCACCACCATACTCAGCTATATTTTTTATATTTGGTAGAGATGGGGGTCTCACTATACAGCTCAATCTGGTGTTAAACTCTTTTTTTTTTTTTTTTTTTTTTTTAATTAAATCATAGCTGTGTAGGTCACATCATGGTGGCTCATGCCTATAATCCCAGCATTTTCAGAGGCTTAACTGTTAAGACTGCTTGAGGCCAAGAGTTTAACACCAGTTCTTGGCCTCAAGCAACCTTAACAGTTAAGCCTCTGAAAATCCTGGGATTATAGGCATGAGCCACCATGATGTGACCTATGAATAATGAAGTCATTTAACCTGTAACAGTGACATGCAAAAGTGAAAAAAAATAATAATTACTACAGTGTTGACCATACTCGGAATTTGGATTTGACATTTCTTTAGAATAAAGACTGGAAATGGTGGCTAGCTCTCTGTAAATATTTAGAGTTCAACCTAAAAAGAAGGAACCACTGTGTAAAACTTAGAAAGGAGAAAGAAGAAAGTAGAATTAATCATATTTAGTTTCAATGACTATCTACCAGGTGACTTGGAAGATCCTATACCTTTTCAACCCAAAAGAAAACCATGGTAGGGATTGGAGAAAGAAGCCATTTAAAATTTAGGTCTGCCTCAAAACAAGAAAGAATCAACCTTAAGGCTCACATGTGTTTAGTACAATCTATAAACTTTAGGGAAAAGTTAAAAAGTATAGCAAATACTGTTTAAGCCAACCCAAAATTTGTTGGCTTAAACATAAAAAATTATTGCACATGAGTATACAGGTTGGCAGCGGTTATGCTAATCTTACCTGGCTTAATTGACTTTGGCTGTGTGTTTATAGTCCTCCTAGATTATCTGTGGCAGGCAGGATAGTCCAGGAGGAACAAATATATCTGGTTATTGACTGACTCACGTCTGGGGTTGACCAATATGTAGAATATTGACCAATATAATATAGACTTACATAGTATAGAAAATGTGGTAAAATGTAGTGTTCTATTGGCTTTATTTAACTTGATGCATCAACACCTTCAAGGTGATTGCTTGTGTCTTAGTGAATGCTACTATGACAAAAATGCCATAGATTGAGAGGCCTCAACAATCAAACATTTATTTCTTATAGTTCTGGAGTTGAGATATCTAAGATCAAGGTGTCAGTAGACTTAGTGTCTAGTGAGAGTTCACTTTCTGGAATGTAGACAACTACCTCCTTGCTGTATACTCATATGGCTTAGAGAGAGATCATCTTCTGTCTCCTTTTATGAGGGTTCTACCCCCATGACCTAATTACCTCCCAATGTTCCACCTGAAAATAATATCACATTGTAGATTAGGGCTTCACCAAATGGATTGTAGGAGGACACAAACATTTAGTTATTAACATATTATTATTCTCACATTATGGAAAGCAAAAGTAAACATCAATATTTTATATAATTTTTTATTTTCTTGAGAGCACTCATCCATGGCTAGTTAGAATATTACCAAATACAACAGTATACTTCCCCCTGTTGAAATATGTCTATAGGTCTGATTCTAAATACCATACTCTTTCTGACTATGCTCTATTCTAGTCCACTGGTCTATATATTATTTCTATCCTATGGCAATATCACTCTATCTTATTTTCTACAGTATTATTAAACCCCTACCACCATTCTTTTCCTTGTAGTGTGCCTTTACAATTCTTTGCCTTGGGATTATCTGCATACATTTAGGAAGCACTAAGTCAAATTGCACTTTAACCTTATACAAACCAATGGAATAAGTAAAAGTAACTAATAAAACATAGAATACAATACAATCTTTATAAATATTGTACAAATAGAAGTATTGAACATAAAGTTTCTCCTTAAATAATGAAGTATTTACAGACATGAGTACTATGATCTTATCTTAGGCTGGAAACCTATTGAAACAAATTATTTACCAGAATTAATCAATCTTAGTTCTCTTAGGTATATTTGCATATTTAATAGGTCTATATGGTGATGTTGATTTTAGAAAAATTTCTAATAATTTCAAAGTTAATATTGTGCTTGAATGTAATTAAATAGGAAATAATATCTATAGAGAAAATTATCTCTATTCCTTTAAAGGTATGACTAAATGTAGTTGTCCCTTACTGTGTGGTATCTAATTCCAGACCATTATCATGCCCTCACAGTATCTATAGACTATCCAGTATGTCTTATTTGTTGCATTTTGTGTTTTTGATATATTTTGAGAATGTGTGCACATACATACATACATATATATCCTTATGTGAGTGTGTGTATATGCAGTAGAAATATGAATGTATTGGTACAAACAGCAAATATTTAGGACTCCATTCATTTGGATATTTTTTTGCCTCTTGTATCAGAGACAGGTCTTGTTCTGACATATAGGCTGGAGTACAATGGTGCTATCAGGCCTCCCTAACACTTCAGACTACTGAACTCAAACTGTCCTTCTGTTTCAGCCTTCTAAGCAGCTGGAACTGTAGGCCTGAGCCACTGCACCTGGCTGTATTCTTTCCTTTCTTCTATTCAGTTTAACATACAGAGTTGGTGTCACAGATATGATGTTCTCAAACAAACAAAACAAAACAAAAATCATCAAGTACCTCATTTAGGAAAAAAATTGTTGTTGGTGTCTTTTTTTCTGCAAGGACAAGTAGGCAACTTTGCAACTATCTAATCTTCAGTCAAGAGGAAATAGGGCTTATTTGCATATTACCATGCACAGAATTGAGAATTTGGATATGCAAATTGAACACTCCATATTCTGGCCTTGTTTGGGGGTTTTCAAGGGCTTAATTGTCCTGAATGATTTTAAAAGTTTGAAAAGATTGGAGAGTTTTGTTTTTAAACATCAACAAATGAATAAACAATAAAATTTGCTTATTAGGGTATGAGTTCATCAGGTAGAATTATTAAAAGCATAAGGCTTGAATTAAGTGAATGGGGAGGATTTAAGTTACATTATTTTTATCATTCTAGGCTTATTTATATTTCTGGATAATTTTAATGTTCCCTTCCTTTATTTACTCTTTTACTCTATGAATCAATTTACATGTATTAGTGCATTTTTATATAAAAAAGTTACACTAATGAAAGATAGAAAATAAATTAAGCTGAAATAAGAAAGTTTAAGTGTGTGAAATCCTGTATCAAAATTTGAAGATAACTTTATAAGTGAAAGTATATTATTGAACAAAGGTCAAGAAATCAAAATAATCTACATGGAGATTGTCATGTGTATCATGTCCCTGCAAAATTCATATGTTGAAGGTCTAAGCCCTAGTACCTTGTCCTGTGACTAGGTTTGAAGATGGTGTCTTTAGGGAGGTGACTAAGTTCAAAGGAGGCAATCAAGGTAGACGCTGACTCAATGTTACTGCTGTTCTTATAGAGGAAGAACACACAAAAAGAAAAATCAGGGACGTGTGTGCACAGAGGAAAGAGCACTGAGAGTGCAAGAAGGTGCCATGGCAGCCAGCGAGAGCTCAGGAGGAATCAAACTGGCCAATACCTTCATCTTGGAATTCCCTCCTCTAGAATGGTGAGAAAATAAATCTTATTGCTTAAGTTACCTATTTTGAGTATTTTGTATGGCAAGCTTAGCAAACTAATATAAGTGGTATATTTCTTTTTAATTAGACAAAAAAAGTGCTGCTTATAAGAAGGTGAAAAAACAAAAGCCTTGATAAAATAGATTTTAAATTCTTTCTAAAAAGAAAAAAGTTAATTTGAGCATTAAATATCTATATAAGACCTATGAATATGCATCACCAAAATGTTGACAACATAAAATAATTTTAAAAAAGGAAAAGACTACAAGAAATAATAGGAACTGAATTAAACTTTGCTCCATCTATTCACATTTTATATACATTCATTTAATGTATAAACACTCCACAGTCATTTATTTTTTGAATATTTGATATTAGAGAAAAATATTCAATGATTTTATGTAAGACTTTAGTAGAAATATCCCCCTATGAGTACATTTTTAATGAATATCATTAAAAATAGAGAAATATCATAATTGGATCAATTATCGAATGGTTCCGGAGTCCAAGAATGTTCTCATTGTTTATAAAAGGCAAAAAAAGTTGTATACATCTCAGTACAGAAGACATCACAGCACTAACTCAAAAGTCCATGGAAGATTAGAAAAGGAACCATGCTTTAGGAAGATACATTTTTGCCATCATCTAAAGAATAAATCATAATTCCAGATGCTTGAGATGGTATAGAAGATAGTCTAGATTCTGGACTAGTGAATTTAAATAATTACTGATACATTTTCTAAAAGGATATTATTTCAGTCAACTTATGCTATGAGACATTGGTGGGAAACTAGCCCATTCATAATAAGATATAGTTATGGTATGTAATCATAAGGGCTGAGTATTTGATCTCCCATTTACACAATTCCCTACATAGGCTGTGACTTTTGTCTAGTCCTCTAAGCTTTTCAGACTTTATAAATGTTTTAAAATATACTGTGTATTAGGTTTAGTTAGTGAAAGTACACTAACAACATAAAGTAAATAATCAGTTACGTTGGGAGTGAGACAAAACAGTGTTGAGAAGTGACTTGAGTGGTTAAAATAGGGCCTAGGAAATTTTTAAAATGGTCTTGATAAGTCCAATTGACTAGACAAAGTTGGGTATGAAAAAAAAAAAAAAAATGAGTATCTGCTGTTAGAAACACCACAGAAGGTAGACTCATCTAAGCTGCTTAGATGTGAGAACAAGGTGGTGGTGGTGGTGGGGCGGTGTACAGTTACAAGCCTTGGTAACTAAGAGGAATGTACTTCCTCTGACAGGGGAATTAATTGGGAAACTAATCGTAGACAGGGGAAATTACATTCATGCTTCTAAGACATACATGCTGAATTATTGGCAGATTATTAAGGTGATAAAATTATACAAAGGAAATCCAAGAAATGCTGATTCTAACCTGCTTGACTTTTAAACAAATCTTTCCTCTTTGTACCACTTTCTTCACAAGTTACAACTCTGATCCAAGTCCCATCAAGTCTCACCAAAGATCACAGGATTAATTCACCTGCTATCCTGGCATCTGCCTTTATCCCACACAGTCTATTCTTAATGCAGTATTCAGAGTGACTCTGTTAAGTCTGAGTCAAATAATGTTTCTTCTGTCTTTGAAGCCCTCCAGTTCTTCTTACAATGGTCCAAACTCCTGTATGTTTTACTACCTGTATTTTCCGATGACTTGCCCTTTTTCTCTCTCCCTTATTCTGTCTCAGTTACTGGGCACTCTGTCTAAACTTGGGCACCATTCTCTGAAAGTTTCTGTGACTTTTTCCATCCTTGTTTTCTCCTTACAATGCACTTATACTTTCTAATATGCCAAATACTTAATTTACTGTGTTTATTCTTATTTGTTATTAGAATTGAACTTCTTAAGAGAGGCAATTTTGTATTCTTGGTAATTTGTATCTTAACATCATCCCTGATGAGTTGATAAATATCTGTGATGTAAGATGTGTATTTGTTGTTCAGTGAGCAAAGAACTATATTTAATGTTATTTCAAATAAATGAATAAATCATAACATGGGAAAAGAATAAACAAAATAGCATTTTTTTTTGGGGGGGGAAGTAACAGAATTAACAACTCAAAGAATGCTGTGAGCATGTTTTATGTATGGTTTTATCTAGAATTTATTTATAGTTTTACCTATAGTTCTGTTGCAGTCCTGTGATGGGCTAATATCTGAATAATGACTCCAATAAAAACATCTTAAAATATTAGAGAAACAGTGCAAGAAAACCCCTAAAACTTCTTAAAAGCACTGAATGCTGGCATCATAGGAAAACATTGTCAGAGCAAATACAAAGGGAACCCGGAATAGGAAAGGGAATACTAAAGTAGTTCTTGAAGATGTTTCAAAAATCACACGAATTAAGATTTGTGTTGACAGCACCTTAGACATGTGCACTAAGGTTGATAATGGTCAGAATGACTCACGCGCTGCAGAATTCAAGGCTAAGACAGACTCACAGTAAGAATAGGACTGTATCTCACATAGCCTATAAGTGTACACAACTATTATGCATTCATAATCAACAAAGAAAATAAAAATAAAAGAATAGGAACTGAAAATAGGGCCTACTTTGCATTTAACAGTGACCCAGAAATAAATTCATTCCATCTTCATCTTCAGAGGGTTTAATGAAAGATTGCCCTGATGCCAATCATGGTGCAGGGAATGAAAACAAAATCAATATTTGATACTTTCTATCTACCTGATGATTACGTTATGGATATGCACTTCAAACTCACATTACTTACATTCATTAATTAAACTCAAATGATGGATTTCACTTACTTAGTAAAAAAGACAAAGTACAGAGGGTATGAATGTTTCCCGCATCTGGTTAACAGAGGAGAGAGCAAGAGAGAAAATTTAAGGACAGATAATAGGTGAGAAGTTTTTAGAATTCTATGTAGATACTATAAATACTATCTGTGTGTTTGGGGTGTTTCTTATTTACTGAGTTGCTATAACTTCTACGTCTTTTCAATAAACATAGTGGAATACATGTATTTTTTCTAAACATCAAATTGAAATTCAGTATTATAAAAATGTATTTTATTTTTTAATATTTTATATTTATTTCTTTTTTCCACATACAAACTTGATTCTTAATAATATTGACTGAAAGAGAATTATTAATTTACTTCATATGTCTATCTCTCCTTATCAATCTACTCACTCATGCATATGTGTGTCATATTTCAATATAAACATATTAACAGAAGTTGAATAATAAAATTACTACATTCATTTTAAAAATTATTTGCAAATATTTTAAACTGTTGGTCCTATGACACTGGGAATAGAATAAAAACACTGTTTAGTTTAAATGTATTTATTTTAATTTTTCTTAGTAAGAACATGCCATTAAGTTTAAATATAGTTAGGTAGGTTTCAATTCATTATTTTTTTTTTTAGTTATTACTTTATTTTTTTTAACCTTTGAATATTGTGAAGTATATTAATGATTTCAAAGTTAAAAATACAATTCATAGAATTCTTACATCAGTCTCTTTGTCTCATTTCAGTTTTTCAGATAACCAGAAAAACTCAATATATCATTTTATGTTTTTGCCATGGTATCCATTAGATTGATTATTTATAAGTAGGATTTCTAGATTAAAAAGTTAACTGCATATGTTAAATATTGAAAATACCTCTTCATAGAAGTGTAAAATTTTGCATTCACATCAGCAATATTTGACAATGTGTATTTTTGTTGTTTATTTTTTAGTACTGACAACAGTATCTGACAAATGTATCGTCAAACATTTCATTTGATGCTAACGGGCAACTGAAAGTATTTTTTCAGCATATTATTTTCTTTCATGTAAATTAAGTTTAAGGGTATTTTGATGTATTTAAGGGCCATATTTATTTTCTTTCTGTGAAAATGTCATATAAATTTTATTAATTTTTCTGTTAATTATTGGCCATTTTATTCTCAAGTTTTGGAACATTAAACAGAAGTATAAAGAAATAATCTTTAGGCAAAACGCATGTATTTTCAGATAGAAATCTGAGATGAAAGACAGAAAAGAAGACCAAAGACAGGGGTTTATTCCTGGAAAAACGAGGTAGACACTGTCAGTTCACAAGTAATAATGACAAAGGTTCAGGTGCTTAAGGAAAATTATATTATTTAAAACATGAAAATTGAAAAAAGCTGAATGTTAAATGCATTTATACCTACCTAAAGCACATGGTGCTATCATTGTAAAAAACAAATTAAATGTATACATTAAAACACTAATAATGCTTTACATAAAATTTAGATTAACCACTACACAAACAGAAAGTGCATAATGGCCAACTTAGTTCAAGAAAGGTAAGAATAATAAATCCAAAAAAGAAAACAATAATTAGACTTCAGATTTCTCAACAATAACAAGAGAAACAAGAAATGTGTAAAACAGTATGTTTAAATTAGAACTTAAAATAATCGTCAACTTAAAATTGGCTTCCTTATTAAGCAGCCTTCTGAAAGCAAAGGTTAAAGGATATTGATACAAGTGAAAACTGAAAATATTTACCACCTAAATCCTTTCATCAAAAGAAATTCTAAAGTTTACACTTCACAACAAAATAAAAATAAAATTATCCCAGCCAAAGTTTTGAGGTGAAGAAGGAAGAAATCAGTAAATACAAATATTTACATATAAAACAAATCAGACTACATTTACAATTTAAGACAGAACTATAACGTATCGTACCTTGCAAACAAAAGCATTTTAAAATTCTATCTAAATGTGTTCATGTTGAGAAATATAACATTTACACTAAGTACATGAAATGACTTTAAGAGGTAAAATAGTAACAAAATACAAAAAATGTATTGGCAAATTTACAATAGTTCAGTATAAAAAATACAACGAAAGAAGCAAAAATAATATTGACAAGTAACTTTAATTCTAAGAAATTTAATAAGCTAAAAGAAAAAGTATGTGATGATGGTGGTGGATTTGTAAGAAATAAACTAATCTTAAATAGCATATAAATAAATAATGCACAAGCAATAAATATGACAAATAATATAGCTCAGGTTATAAAGCTCTATCAATACATTAAATTTGTAAATACACATCTGTAGCCTGTGAATATATATTAAATATAATAACACATAATTTATGTGTTATACACTTTTATTTCAAATTTCATAACTGTTTCAACAAGACTTATTTTTTTCTTTGTTAAAACTTTTACCCTGTTTCAAACCCTTACATTGTCATTCAGTTTTATAAATCAGTTAAAAAGTTGCCATCAACGAGCATTTTATATTTTGTTACTAATACATCGTGCTGTTCGCAGAAACAGTTTACACTTAAAATGTGTGTTTTAGGTTTAGTTTTAGTTTGAGGTGTTTTTTGTTTTTGCTTTTTATTTCTTTGTTTTTGGAGGCAGTGCAACCTCAAACTCCTGGACTCAAGTAATCCTCCCACAGATATGCACCACCATGTTGAGCTAATTCTTCTCTCCTTTTAATTTTTTAATTTTTTTTTTTTTTTTTTTTTAATAGAGTCTCACTTTGTCACCCTCGGTATAGTGCCTTGGTGTCATAACTCACAGCAACCTCAACCGCTTGGGCTCCAGCAATTCTCTTGCCTCAACTTCCCAAGTAGCTGGGACTTCAGGTTGACTGGCAGGCTCTCACCACAACACATGGCTATTTTTAGAGATGGAATCTCGCTCTTGCTCAAGCTGGTCTGGAACCTGTGAGCTCAGGTCATCCACCCTCCTCAGCCTCCCAGAGTGCTAGGATTACAGGCGTGAGCCACTGAGCCTGGCCAATTTTTCTAACTTTGGTAGAGAAGGAAGTCCGGCTATGTTGATCAAACTGGTCTTGCTTGGAACACCTCGGCTCGGCTTCTCCTTCCTCTCATATTTGTTTTAAGTTGAATACTCCTTTCTTTACTTGAATTTTTCAAATATGTTTGATATTTGTCAAAGATAAATTAAGCAGATTCTCAACAAATGTGTTAAAAAGCATTGTTTGGGCTAGGCAAAGGCAATTTACCTTTTTTTCAAAGGATATCTACTCTTTTAAAACCTGATTTATATTATCAATTGAACAATTCCATAATGCCTTTCTAAACTCCATCTTCTATTTCTTCATAGAAAATTCATTATTAAAATTTTCCATGTTCAGGGCAGTGCCTGTGGCTCAAACGAGTAGGGCACCGGCCCCAAAAGCTGGAGGTGGCGGGTTCAAACCTGGCCCCAGCCAAAAACTGCAAAAAAAAAAAAAAGAAATTTCCATGTTCACTGATCCTCATGGCTTCATGAATCAATGTAAAGTCTAATCCCATGTTCATAATTAAAAGCATTCACATTTTATTAAATTGAATAATAATGCAAAACAGGCTTTAACACACTTTAAGCATACACATTAGTACTGGCAAATGAGATGTGCATGAAATAGGTGATTACATGAGAAATCACTTCAAGAATTTCTATCATTTTAAAAGACCTTGCCACCTCACTTTTAGCATAATCCACATAATGGTTTCTATTAGGTTATGATAAAATCATTTTATATCATAAAAGTATAATCTGACATTCTTTCCTACTTTTTTATCTTCTCTTTCAAAAACAAGGCTAAGATTGACTCTAGTAGTAATTTGAGTAATTGACAGTAGTAATTTATCTCTTCAATATCAAAAGATAGCTATTTTGGTGTAGTGAGAACAAAAAAATCCCATACGTAATAATTCAGTCTCTCTTGTGAACTGTTAACAAAAGAGTATCCACTTACACTCTGCCTCCCAAAGGCAATAACTTGGCTTTATTTTCAAAGGTTTTGAACACTGTGTAAAGATATTAGAAAATTAGTTTATGTATGTATATTATAGTTGGCTATGAATATTCGTGGGTTCCTAATTTGTGGAATCTACCAACTGTTCATCGAAAATATTGGGAAAACACCCCAGAAAAACAATACAATAATAAAAAAATCAAATTAAAAAATAATATACCAGCTATTTATATGGCACTTGCTTAGTATTGACTATTATAAGTGATTCAGACAGGATGTAAAGTGTGGGAAGATTTGCATAGGTTGTATGCAAGTACTATGCTATTTTATATAAGGGACTGGAGTATCCACAGATTTTGGATCTGTGGAGGCATTAGAAACAATTCACGGAGGCATTAGAAACAATCTCCCACAGAGCCTGAGGGACAGCTATAAATAAATACAAAATACAGAAAAGGGCATACCTTAGAGATATTGCAGGTTCAATTCCAGACTACCACAATGAATGTTGTGAAATAGTAAGTTATGTATATATACATGTATACACTGTATTCATACACTGGTTTCCCAGGGCATATAAACTTACGTCTACATTACACTATAATCTAATAAGTGAGCAATATCATTACGTCTAAAAAAAATACAGACTTCAAATTAAAAATATTTTATTACTAAAAATATTATCCATCATCTGAGCCTTCAGGGAGCTATAATCTTTTTGCAGGTGGCAGGTTATGCCTTGATTTTAACAATCTCACTACCCTAATTGATTAGGGTAGTGAGAGCTGAACATTGGGCAAATCCTAAATAAGGCAGAAATCAAGTTTGCTACCTAAATTGACTCTTTCTTTCAGAAAAGACTTCTATATAGCATGTGATGCTGTTTGATGACATTTTACCCATAGTAGAAGTTCTTTCAATATTGGGGCTCATCCTCTCAAACACTAACACTAGTTTACTAACCAAGTTTATGTAACATTTTTAATCCTCTGTTGTCATTTGAGCAATGTTCAGAGAATATTCACCAGTAGTAGACTCCATATCAGGAGCCCACTTTCCTTGCTCATTCATAAGAAGCAACTCTTCATCCATTAAAACTTATTATGAGAGTTTGACAGTGCATTAACATCATCATGTTTCACATCTAATTTTAGTTCTCTTGTGATTTCTATCATGTCTGCAGTTACTTCCTCCAACTGAAGATTAAGTCCCCTCAAAGGAGGATTTGAATTAACATTGATATTTTGGCCTCTTCCTATGAATCGTGAACAAGTGGCACCTTGAAGGGTGACTCCTTTCCAGATTTTCAATTTACTTTGCCCAGATCAGTCAGAGGAATTAATATCAATGGCATCTATAGCTTTATAAAATATATTTCTTAGATAGTAAGATTTGAAATTTGAAATTATCCCTTGATGCATGGGCTGCAGAATAGATACTATGATCTCAAACATGAAAACATTAATCTCCTTGTACATCTCCATCAGAGCTCTTGGGTGACTAGATGCATTTTCAATGAGCAGGAAAATTGAAAAAAAAAAAAAAAAACAACATTTTTATTAGCAGGTCTCAATAGTGGGCTCAAAATGTTTATTAAATCAAGGTGATTATTAAGGGCCCTAAGATTTTTGAAATGATATAAAGTCATCAGCTTCATTAAACCCTAGCAACAGAGTCAGCCTGTCCTTTGAAGCTTTCAATCTTCTCTTATGTAGGCTGGGTATGGTGGCTCACACCTGTAATCCTAGCACTCTGGGAGGCCAAAGCAGGAAGATCCCTTGAGCTCAGGAGTTCAAGACAAGTCTGAGAAAGAGCATCCTGAGCAAGAGCAAGACTCATCTCTACAAAAAATGAAAATAATAATGATTAGGGTTCTGGGGGGAAACAAAATTAATTCACTCAAACGTCTTACAGTTTGAAGTAAAATCAGTTGGATTAATTTCTCTTCGAGGAAGAAATATGTGGAGCGAAAAATGAACAAATTTATTCAAAAAAAGTATGCTAGTTTATAGCTATATCAGAGGGAGAAGATCCAGAAGACTGACTTATTTAAACATGTTAGGGCAGTGGTTCTCAACCTGTGGGTCACGACCCCTTTGAGGGTCGAATGACCCTTTCACAGGGTCACCTGAATACATCTGCATATCAGATATTTACATTACAATTCATAGCAGTAGCAAAATTACAGTTATGAAGTAGTAATGAAAATAATTTTATGGTTGAAGGTCACCACAACATGAGGAACTGTATTAAAGGGTCATAGCATTAGAAAAGTTGAGAACCATTGTGTTAGGGGATATTGCCTAAAAATTTTCCCAAACATAATGTATCACCATGATCTCATATTGTAGCACAAGAAGTTCATCTTGAGCTTCCCCTTAGGGCTATACAGTTTACTGAAAAGATAAATAGATTTTTTTATATAAACATAAGTCAGGCCTACTTTACCTATAAATGATGACAATCCCATTCAAATCTCTTGTAATAATCCATATAGCATTTTTATTATACTAAAATGTTCTCAGTGATTTCCCCGATTATTGTCAGGTATCTAAGCTTATTAAGGGATTTTTGCCTATTAAAACTCAAAACAAAACCCTTTTTCTTATTGGAGGTCAACAAACATAAGCATGTATTTTGACTATTCACAGACCTACGTGTGCTGAATATAAATATATTCAAAATACAGAGGATGTAAGAGGCAAAGACTGAGTCCACATTCTTCTTGACTTATCCCGTGCTCTGTGGCTTTGAGGATCATATTTAATTCCCCAGATTCTGTCCAAGGCCTCCTTTTTGCTATTCAGGCCTTGGCTGACATCTTCCAATATGCTAACCCCTGTTTTCATGGATAACTTCCTGGTAACCACCAAATAACTCTGGCTGATAACTCCAAAATCCATCTCTAAAGTCCACACTTCTTCATAGACTTTCAGCCCTCCACGCCCGTGTGTTGCATATACATAATATTTTTACTGCCACTCACACATCTGTTTCTTCTCTTGTGACTGCCTTCCATGAGCACACCAGTCCTCATTCATTCCATGACTGATGGTTCCGTGAAGGGCACCCCCGCTGTGTTTTCTTAGACTCTACATTCATCTATTTAGTGTCCTTTCATTACAGCACCGTGTATAAGAACTATATTCCAAGAACAGACCATACCTTCCTGGGCTAGTTAATTTGTAAATACAATCACAAGCTATCTCTAAGCATGCCTTTCATACATCGACTGATCCATCCTCAGTCTATTGCCCCAGTGGCCTCCTTATTTACCCCTTACATACAAAGCCAATATGTCCCCTGCTCTCAGTCATCCTAGGAGAAGGTTCCAGACAAATAGAGACCACTCCTATATTGCACAAAAGCCTCTGGAATTATTTAAATTAGCCAAAGTTAACCTGTCTCGTTTGCCCTGCTCTGGCTTGCCCATAGAAAACTCAACAAAGGCTCTGGCCAGGGCTTTCTCCCATTCCTGCTTCTGCCCAGCCCAAACCTGGTGCTTTACCGTGTGACCCTGTGTGGCATACCAGGGACTCTCTTCTCAGGAAACGTAAGAAATAAAAATCCATTTAATTGAGTTGTGCCGTATAGCCCTACATCATATCCATTGAGTACAACTCAGCTGCTACCTAACAAATACAAACAATGTAACCCAATCATATGCACACTTATATTAATCCAAAAGAAAAAAAATCTATTTTCAATGGCATTAGTTTCTCCATATTGTCACTTAGCATCTCCATACATTAAAATTCCCTGGGTGCATGTGTGGTATATCTGCTCAATTATCCTATGTAAATAGAGCATGCTCCTTCCGGTCTTCTTGGTTTCCACTCTTCCTTCACCCACTGCTCCATCTCTTGACTGAATTAAAACAAGAAATTACTGACTTCCATGACTTTGTATTTCATTCCTCAAACAGCAGGCAGAGTAGTGGCTTTAACACCTTCAAGGTCACAGTATGTTAAAATCTGCCAGTCCTCCCTCATATTTTAAATGACAAAGTCAAAACTCCACAACATAACCAAGAAGAAGCTCTGTCACCCCTGCCTTTGTCCTGCCTCCCTCGGGGCCAGGCTTCTGCGTTCACCCCGAGGCCATAGGAAAAACCATACACTGTTCTAGCGGCTCTGTGTTCTGTTTCACTTCGAAGGTTTGTTATACATGTTTAAAATCTGCCTAAAAACTATTACAACTCGCCTAGTTGACTCTTGGGTATCACTGAAACCTCAGAATTCTGGGTGGAATGCATTGTTAATCTTTGCAATGTTTTGACTTAAAATTCCTTAAAACTTTCTTAAACATCCTGCTTGTATATGAAATTAAGCGACTTGTGGTCAGGCATTTTGTCTTTAGAACATTATACACCACTGGGCATCTAAAATGGTGCTTCACGCATACTTAACATTCCACCACATTCCAGGAAACTAAGGGATTTTAATGTTTCCTCCTTGAAATTGATTAGGATTATTTTTAAATGACACTCTTCTATAGAAATATATTTTGTTCTCTTTTAATAAAAATGTTATCACGTATCTATGAATATATTGGCCCATTCTGGTATGTTTTATTTTGTATGGGTGGAATTGGGGTTGTTGAGAAACAAAATTTTTATTCCCCTTTAATTACTTGGTAATAGCCAATCTGATTACAGTAGTAATTACATTTTCTAAGTTTTCTTTTCCTGCATAAATGTCTGATTATTAATCAACACCCATGTTAAGGATTAAAAAATTTACATGTGACGAGATTTAGCAACTCAGTTATGATAAAACCTAACAAAAGTTATGTATGTTTATATGTTACTAATTGCCACTTACCTGATCTGTGATCTTTCCTTATTCTTGATTTATACTTATTTTCTGTTGTTTCAAGTTCCAGAGGGACAAGGCTCAGTGTTTAATTAATCCGAGGAGCACATTTGCATTTCATTTGTAGACAGTTGATTCTTTTGAGCATAAATTAGCTTTCTCCAAATAATTCATTTTTCAAACAAATATTTAAATAATCTATATTTAAATATTAATAATTTTCATTTAAATATTTAAATGTCCATCTTATAAGTTTAAATTTCAGTGAAAATACAGATCAGTTTTTACTTAAAATGGGTGAAACTCAGGGGCACAGGCCCTGGGGATGTTATTTTTCATGCTGCAAAAGTTCACAACTTGTGGAGAGATAGATGTGTAAAAGGAAATGTTCGATGCTGTCTAACAATGTATTATCATGATTCAGTGGAAGATTTTTGGAACATAGAGGGAAGGATGACCTAACTTTACCAATGAGGTTTCATCAAACAGTCGTCGTTATTCCTTATTTCTAGAATATTTTTTTCAGCTCATTCCACAGTCTAAGATAGGGAAGTTTGAGAAAAATGGTCATCAATAGGCTGTGTCTCTTCTTTCCCAAAGCTCCCTCAGCCTTTTGTCCTCACTATTTTCTAGCTTGAGAAATCGTATTAGCTTTTCCTACACAGGAGTTGGCTGTGCTCATGCGACCAAATCTGTCAACCCAACAGAATCTTAAATACAGCAAAACATGAGGAAGGCACCAGGTATGACATGCTAGTTTTAAAAGGAATTTATTAATAGTATTTTGTTCTTTAAGAATATCACAGCCTCCCTAATAAAACCAAAGTGTTTTCATTCATATTAAAAGTTTACTACATTTGTGGCAGTTTCTAAAGTCCTTGTAGCTCAGACTTCTTTTAACAATAGTACGCTTTGGAAATGATTTTCTTTTTTTAAAAAAAAATTATTTATTTTCATTGTTAAATCATAGCTGTGTACATTAGTGCAATCAAGGAGTACAATGTGCAGGTTTCATATACAATCTGAAATATTCACATCAAACTGTCAACGTAGCCTTCATGGCATTTGCCTAGTTACTGTATGTAGGCATTTGTATTCTGCATTTAGTAAGTTTCGCCTGTACCCATTCTAAGATGCACCAGACATGTGGCCCCACCCATTACCCTCCTTCCACCTCCTTGGAACCTTCCCCTTCCTTGGCCCTTTCCCCATAGTCTTGTGTTATAGTTGGGTTATAGCCTTCATGTGAAAGCTATAATTTAGCTTCAAGCTTCATAGTAGAGCTGAGTACATTGGATACTTTTTCTTCCATTCCTGAGAGACTTTGCTCAGAAGAATATGTTCCAGCTCCATCCATGTAAACATGAAAGAGGTAAAGTCTCCATCTTTCTTTAAGGCTGCATAATATTCCATGGTATACATGTACCACAATTTGCTAGTCTGTTTGTGGGTCGATGGGCACTTGGGCTTCTTCCATGACTTAGCAATTATGAAATGAGCTGCAATTGTTTACATTTTGGTACAGATGTCTTTGTTATATTATGATTTTTGGTCTTCTGGGTATAAACCTAGTAAAGAAATTACAGGATCAAGTGGCAGATCTATTTTTAGATCTCTAAGTGTTCTCCAAACACCTTTCCAAAAGGAATGTATTAATTTGCATTCCCACTAGTAGTGTAGAAGTGTTCCCTTTTCTCCACATCCACGCCAACATCTCTGGTTTTGGGATTTGTTATGTGGGCTACTCTTACTGGAGTTAGATGATATCTCAAAGCAGTTTTGATTTGCATTTCTCCGATGATTAAAGATGATGAGCATTTTTTCATATGTCTGTAGGCTGTGCACATGTCTTCTTCAGGGAAGTTTCTCTTCAAGTCCCTTGCCCAGCCTGTGATGGGATCACTTGTTCTTTTCTTGCTTATAGGTTTGAGTTCTCTGTGGATTCTGGTTATTAAACCTTTGTCAGAGACATAGCCTGCAGATATTTTCTCCCATTCTGAGGGCTGTTTGCTTGCTTTACTTACTGTGTTCTTGGCTGTGCAGAAGCTTTCTAGTTCGATCATGTCCCAGTAATGTATTTTTGATACTGCTTCAATTGCCTGGGGTGTCCTCCTCATAAAATATTCGCCCAGGCCGATTCCGTCAAGGGTTTTCCCTGTACTCTCCTCTAGTATTTTTATAGTTTCATGTCTTAAGTTTAAATCTTTAATCCAGTGAGAGTCTATCTTAGTTAATGGTGAAAGGTGTGGGTCCAGTTTCAGTCTTCTACAGATTGCCAGCCAGTTCACCCAGCACCATTTGTTAAATAGAGAATCTTTTCCCCACTGAATGTTTTTAATTAGCTTGTCAAAGATCAAATAACGGTAAGTAGCTGGGTTCATCTCTTGGTTCTCTATTCTGTTTCATACATCTACCTCTCTGTTTTTGTGCCAGTATCATGCTGTTGTGATCACTATTGATTTATAGTATAGTCTGAGTCCGGTAGCATGATTCCTCCTGGTTTGTTTTTATTTCTTGGCTATTCTAGTTTTTTTCTGATTCTACCCAAGAAAGGTGCTGACTGAGACAATTGATCTGATCTTCAAATCTAATTAGTTCCTGTACTTTATATAGCAGTCTTACCCTAGAAACTAGTGTCTTGATGTGGAGTGGTTTAGATCAACCTCAGCACTATTGACTGTTGGGCCACATAAGCTTTCATTGCAAGAGACCATCCTGTTTGTGGCCAAAAGTCCAACAGTATCCTTGGCTTCCAGGCACCAGATGACTTCATCACCCTCACATCCAGTTTTCATGACCAAAAATGGAGACATTGCCTATGTCCCTGGGGAGAAAAAGCACTTCCAATTGTGAACCACTTTGTCTATAGAAGGAGTATGCATAGTGTGTGTGTTAAGATATTAGGAAAGTTTTAGTCACCTGTCTTTTTTAGTCAAATACAACAGAAGAAATTTAAGAGGAGTTTCTATGGTAGATTCAGAGAAAGTCATAAAATTAAAAAAATACAGGCCAATTTCTGTCCTATTTTAACTACTTGTGAAGCTGTTTTCTGAATATATTATTCTTCTGTACCCATGAAATGTATGCTTGTCCTGTGTCTATGGGACCAAATTCCAACTGACTTCCCTAGTGCATATGGTCTTTTGCTAGCTTCCTTCTTCCTCCCCACGCACCCCTCCTCACTTGGGGTATTCCACCATATTTTCTGATGTTCCCACCCACCCATTTACTCTTAACATACTGTGTAAAACACACTGACACAGTTCACAAATAATTTTTTTTTTTTTTTTTATGTTTCTACGCCCAGCATCTTGGATCCTATTTTTTTTGTTGTTGTTGTTGTTTTTTTTATTATTATAGATAAAAATATGCACCATAGATGTGGCCCAACCCATCACCCTCCCTCCACCCAAACCTCCCCCCTCCCTTCCCCTTCCTTGGTCCTTTCCTCATAGTCTTGTGGTATAGTTGGGTTATAGCCTTC
>CAUYPK010021271.1:0-25389 GCA_963574355.1 Loris lydekkerianus | reverse complement strand
TGTTTCGATTACTGAAGCTTTATATAAAGTCCTAAGGTATTACAAGGGTATATGTGAAACTTATGCCAGGAAGGCTATGTTAACCAGTGTGATGAAAATGTGTCAAACGGTCTATAAAACTAGTGTATGGTGCCCCATGATCGCATTAATGTACACAGCTATGATTTAATTAAAAAAAAATTTTTTTTTTTAAAGTCCTGAGGTGGGTAGTGTATGTCCCACTTCATTATTCTTTGTTTGGGCTATTTTAGGCCCTTTCCACTTCCACATAAATCTTTAAATCAGCTTGTTAATTTCTATAAAGACTGCAAGAATTTTGTTTGAGGTTATATGGAAACTATAGATCAATTTGAATAAAACTGGAATCTTAACAATATGGAGTATTTTGATTCGGGAACATGATTATTTCTTAACACTTATTAAGAAACAATTTCTCTCAGTAATGGCTTATAGTTTTAGGGTATACATTTTCTGTCATTTATCCCTAAGCATTAGTTTATTAAGTATGAAATGTCCAATTTCCCTAAATACTAAGTTTGACAGTTGCTACCTCTGACATTTCTTATTTTATTTTTGTGATGGAACATCCTCATTCTTTCAAATGCTCATTTTGCCTTGTGATTATCTTTCAATTTTTTTTAAGGGCAATTTCTGTGAAACCATCAGTAAGTCAAATATCCATGTTGTTTTCAAATATGAGTTCCATCATAGAACCAATGCAGTGCAGACAGCTGAAAATATCAAGGAAATGTTTGGGAAACATCTGGCTAATGAGCACACAGTACATCGATGGTTTGAGGAAGTTCCATTCTTGAAAATGAGCCACATGAGCAACATGAGACCAAGGTGGATAATGATGAGCTAAAAACTATAATGGAAGCAAATCCATCTCAACGTGTAAGTGCATTCGCCTTAAGCTTTGACATTCCTATCCCAACAATATCAGACCATTTGAAACAAATCAGGAAGATAAAGAAGCTGGATAGGCTGGGCACGCTGGCTCATGTCTATAATCCCAGCACTCTAAGGGGTTGGGAGAATTGCTTGAGCTCAGGGGTTCAGTCAGTCTGAGCAAGTGTAAGACCACTTTTCTACTAAAAATAAAAAAACTAGCTGGGTGTTATGGTGAGCACCTGTAGTCCCAGCTACTCAGGAGGCTAAGGCAGGAGGGTCACTTGAGCCCAGGAGTTTGAGGTTGCTGTGAGATAGGCTGATGCCACAGCACTTTAGCCTGGAGCACTAGAGCAACAGAGTGAGACTCTGTCTTTAAAAAAAAAAAAAGAAGAAGAAGAAGAAGAAGAAGAGGAAGCTGGCTAGATGGGTTTTGCATGAATTAAATGAGCACCAGAAGAGACATCCTCTTAAAGCTTGCCTTTCTTTGCTGTCACAATGTAAAGGCAAACCATTTCTACACTGTATTGTTATAGGTGGATTTTTTTTTTTTTTTTTTTTAGGACCTCACAAGCATTCAGCACCATGGCTGGGTAAAGACGAAGTACTGAAACATAGTCCAAAATCAAATTCATCAAAAAAGCCAATGGTATCTGTTTGGTGGTCCAGCACCACTGCAGCTTCATGAAACCTGGTCAATCAATTACAATAATCAATTATACTAATGTCTACAACCAGTTGGACAAAATGATGAAGATGCTTGTAAGTAAGCAGCCCAGTTTGGTCAATAGAGACGAGCCAATTTTCTCAGAAGACAATGCTAAACCACATTTAGGAAAACAACACTGCTCAAACTACAGAAGCTGGACTTAGAAACTCTCTGTCATTACCGTATTCACCAGACCTTGCACCAACTAACTACCACTCTTCCAGGCTTTGGACCACTTCTTGCAAAGAAAAATATTCAATTCTCAACCAGCTGTGGAAATGCCTTTCGCCATTTCATTACCACTCGCTCTCCAGGCTTCTTCGCTCTAGCATAAACAAGCTACTGTTAAGATGGCAAAACTGTGCGGATCGTTTAGGCATATACTTTGATTAACTATAGTGCTTCGTGTTCAAAGATTTAATAAATTAGACTTTTGATTCAAAATCAGACATGTCATATTTAATTACCTAATAGTTTGTATTTTTGAGCCTATTATTATAAATCATACTTTAAGAATGTTTTAAATTTCCAACTTGTCATTGCTAGTGTATACTATACACCTTCTGGCCTTTGGATCCTTGAGTATGGCCTAATAATTTTTACACTAAAACATGCTCTTTCCCACTATTCTCCATTTTAATTAATAATATCATACCCACTTTGCTTAAACCCAACAGTTCTCCTTGATTTCCCTCTTTCAATCATCCTGTTCTTCAAATCCATCTTCAATTCCTATCACCTCTACCAGCTTATCTCCATCTTTACTGTTATGACCCAATCTAAGCCTCCATCCCAACGTAGTACAGCTGTCCTCATTTTAGCCCATCCTCCAAACAGCAGCTAGAGTAATTTTTGGCTAAATACAATCATATTACTCCCTGGCTTAAAACCTTCTGTGGCCTTTAACTTCTACCTTTAAATATTACCTGTAAAATAGAAAAAGAAGATGTTTCTGAGAAGCCTGAATGAATTGACTATGGAAATGCTACCTATTTCTACAAATTCTTACCTGCTTACCTAGCTCCAGTGACCTAGGAATTCACACATCTAGACCACTAAGGAAAAACACATCTTTGTTCTATTGAATCTTAAAGGAGCTACAGATTTTTGTCCAAGAAGCAAAGACACTAAGGCAAGAATGCCCAAGCCCCAGATTTGTCCTTCTAGACTTTGACAAGAACACCTTCACCCCTAACCTACCCTCCTCAAGTTTTGGTCAACAACCTATTCCAGCTTCTTGGACTTCCCACCCAAAGCAAGAACACTTCTGACAACATCATGAAAGGCTGTGTTTGCTGGTCTTTTCAACAAAGGGGATAAGGAACAACAAAAATAATGCAACAGATTTATTTATTCATATGTCTGTTTATTTTAGCCATCTCCTGCCTGAGGCCAAGAACAGGAAGGAGCCAGGCAACCTTGTCCGCTTCTGCAGAGCTCCACTAGTATACCACTACATGCTCTCTTTGCCTGCTCTTCAACCACTCAGCACCTCATCCCTGCTCTGGTCAGCGGCAGACCCATCCAACTTGCTAACCATGCTTCTGTTTCTTCCTATTCTACCAGTTTCACCCCATAAGTCAAAAGAACCCACCATCTTTCCTCGGCTCTTCTTCATTACAATGCTGCCTCTTCACTCCCTCATAGAACCTCTAGAAATATTTCCTTTGGTTTGACCTAGCCCTAATGCTCTCCTCTTGTCTTCACAGACCTGGTCAACACCAGGGTAGGTGATGCTGTCAAGAAAACAAGAAGTACCCTAAATCAGCCTGTGTTCCTAGAATCTGGAGTCAGCCCTTAGCTATGCTTTCAGGAAATCAACCTGGAGCCAGCTCTTAGATACATCCACAATCAGCAACAACTGGGGACAGGGATAGGGAGAAGGATCTGAACTAAGAAAATTCACTCTCATTTTTAAAAAAGAATAAAAAAACAAAACTCTGCACTGAACTTCACAATACTAATTAAAATTACACTTACATTTGTATAAGTATAATTAGTATCTATCTCTTCCTACCTGCACTGCCCAATAGACTGTAAGTTCCATGAGGACAAGAACTAAGTCTATGCTGATCATTACTAAATTCCTTGTGCCCTAGCAGTACCTGGCAGACAGCTATAACTCAATTACTCTAGCCTTATCACATAGAAAGTTTTTAATTTATGCTTCAACATAAATTAGAAACACTAATAATAAGAATTAACATTTCTTAAGCTCCTGCCGTTCTAAGACTTTTAGGCACTATTCTAAGATTTTTACATGTTTTCTCATTTAATCCTCATGACAAATCTATGAAGTAGATACTATAATTATTCATCATACCTTATGGATGAGGTATTTGAGGGCAAAGAAGTTATATAATTTGCCCAAAGCTATACTGATGAATGGCAGAGATGAGATTCAAAGCCAAATAACCCAGCCTAGGCTCATGCTATTACTCACCATTCTATAACACCTGTAACTAAAGAAGACACCACATTCTTGAATACCAAAGAATGGAGACAAATAAAACACATGTTATGAAGACAAATTCAGACTCAGGCACATAAGTTACTGATTCTACATGACAATTCAAAAAAATTATTACTATGAATCATTTCAATATCTGACCTTTACTGTTAACTAAAACAATAATCAAAACTAAAACTACATTTTCCTTTTCAATTGACAGACTGAAATCCAGAATATTCTCACATCAAAAACATTTTCTCTTGTCACTAAATCCCTGATTTATAAAAATCCAGATCATTTTTATCTTCTAATGGTCATTCAACCACCAAACTGGACCTGGGTTTTCCAGTAGGAGCAGCAGAAATGTGTAAGGACTACCACTACCCCATAGCTTCATCTTTCCAGTTCTTCCAGCATAGAGTGTAGGAAAATAATACATATGTCAAGTTCAAATGGGACCTTGGTGTTTATCCAAAAAAATACCAGAAATTGGCCAGGTGCAGTGGCTCACATGGCTCACGCCTATATTCATAGCACTCTCGGAGGCCTAGGCTGGAGGATCACTCAAGCTCAGGAGTTCAAGACCAGCCTGAGCAAGAACAAGAACCTGTCTTTACCAAAAAAAAAAAAAAAAAAAAGAAGAAAGAAAGAAAAATTAGCCGGGTGTTGTGGTGCGTACCTGTAATCTCAGCTACTTGGGAGGCTGAGTCAGGAAGATCATTTGAACCCAGGAATTTGAAGTTGCCATAAACTAGGCTGATGCCATGGCACTCTAGCATGAGGCAACAGAGACTCTGTCTCAAAAAAAAAGAATACCATAAACCAATGCCAGGCATTTGACAAGAAAGCAGATCACTAGAGAGGGAGCAAGAAGAACAACTCAAATAACAAGATGTATACCCAGCAGATGCTTTGAAGCCCAAGCAGGCTTCTGGGCACAGTGGTTCTGAGGAAAAACCTACCCTAACCACAGAGCCTAAGGGGTCTGTGACCACTTCAGTTCATGATGCCTCACATGGAACACAAAGGGCCCTAAGGAATCTGTAGTTGGACAAGGAAAATTTAACTCACCTTCCACTGCTCCTCGGGAAGCAGTTTTACAACCACCAGATCCCCATTTAAGGCTCTATTACGAGCAACAACCCCATCAATAAAAATGTCTCGATCACCATCCTAGATTGAAAAGAGAAAGAAAACAACAGTCAGCTTATCAAGGTCTGGAACCAAACATTACATCCATGGTTTAAAAAGTTGAGATTCTATAATATGTACACAGATTTAACTAAAACACTAGTACATAGCCAAAGATACACATAAAGGGAACTCAATTTCTTTGAAACTAAGACAATGGGTAATGAACACATAAGAGTGGGTTAACAGAATGCTAAAAATCACCAAATCAGCAAAGGATCTACCACCGACAGGCCAAAAATAAATAAATGCAAATATGTAAAGCAAAAAAACTGAAATTGCATTCTTTCATAACTAAAATGAGAAAGGAATAAGTTGTTCTAAGGTTATCCTTTTTTGTTTTAAATAAAATAAAGCATACTGATAACTTTTTTTATATTCTTTTTTTATTTTTTTCATATATACATTAATGCATTTATGGAGTATAATGTGCTGATTTCATATAGAATTAGGAACGCTTACATCGCACTGGTTAATATATACCTCATCTCGTTTACTTAATTATTGTGTTAAGACATTTACACTCTATACTTAATAGATCACACATATGGTGCATACTGCAAGAGTACATGCTGATACCTTTTTTATGCTAAATAGATTTTTTTTAAGTATCAATGAAAAATGAAAATAGAAGGTATACAAGATCACAGAAGAGGAACAATATATAATCCCCTCCCCCAAGAAAACCAATTGAGGGAAGAAGCAGGATGTTGAATTTGGGTTCTCCAGAAGGAAGCCAGAAAATGTCTTGATCACCATCCTAGATTGAAAAGAGAAAGTGGTAGAGAGAACAACAGTGCTTGTTTTTCTGAAGACCTAAGTAGAAGGAAAAGAAGGAGAGAGAAGTAACATGAGATTCATAAAGTAATCTTACACTCCACCTTTCTTACTGACGTAGTAACACTGAATTCCAGATCATGAACACACAGCACAGACACTTTCATCCTCAATCACACATTTTAAGCAGTGTGGCTCCCCAACAAGAACTTCCTAGTATTGATGCCTCTACTGAAATAGGTGCCAGAGTCTTCGTAGTAAGCCTACTGTGCAAAAACACTTAAATGAAAAGATAGCTAAGGGGCTCAGTGTAGTGGCTCACACCTATAATCCCAGCACTTTAGGAGGCTGAGGCAGGAGGATCACTGAGGTCACAAGTTTAAGACCACCCTGAGCAACACAGGGAGACCCTGTCTCTCTATAAAAAATAAATACAAAAATTAGCCAGGCGTGGTAGTGCATGCCTGTAGTCCCAGCTACTCAGCAGGCTGAGGTAGGAGGATCACGTAAGTCAAGGTGAGGCTGCAGTGAGTTATGATGATACTATTGCACTGTAGCCTGGGCAACACCTTGTTTCTTAAAAAAAGAAAGAAGATACCTAGAAAACTAAGCCTTTAGTAGTCAGGCTCCATGAGAAAATGAAATATTTTCCAAATGTTTCATCAACAAACATGTACTCTTATCCTTCTATTCATCTAAAAGTGTACAGTATGTGCTCCTTTTCGGGGAATACGGGAAATAAAAATGTTAATTTACTTATAGAAAGTGATGGTAAAAGGATCTAGAACAGTGATTCTCAACCTTCCTAAAGCCACAGCCCTTTAATACAGTTCCTATGGGTCACGACCCACATGTTGAGAACCGCTGGTCTAGAGAATTACCACTCAAATTTTTCTAATAGAGACACTTAATATAGATAAGATTTAACACTTAACACACTGAAAGTGATTACTATGAAATTTTAGTTAAAGTTAGAATTACTATTCCAAAATCACTAAACCAAAAAAGGGGGAATTTTAGTTGCTCAGCTAACTTTTTTTAGGTTTTTTTTTATAAACTTTTTTATAGTTTCCAATTATAAACCATTAGAGTTCCTTTAGAATAGTTTTCTTTTCAATTTTTAATCTAGCTCTGGTTTGACTGTTATAGCCTACACTCTCTGCCAAACTTGACCCCATCCTAGGCCCTGAGGAACAGCTACCATGTTAGCCACAAAGAAATAACTGCAGTAGACCTCAAGACAAGCTTTTCAGAGAAATAAGAGACAGGTAGTAAATACAGAGTGAACAACTAAAGTTTGGCACATCATCGTTAATCATTATCTTCTGCAGTGATTTATAACACAATACAATCTCACAGACCTCCCTAGAATGAAGACTGTCTGGAGGTCAGCCTAACCCAGTCAAAACACATGCAAGGAAACATCTCTTTCATAAGCAGCTACAACTACCCGTTGGCAGCTCAGTGATTTCAGATGATAGGATGATGGTGTTGGCACCTTCATATCCCAAGAAACCAAGGAAAGCAGGGCTGAGATGAACCTCAGACAATATACAAATCTATAGCTATTGCATTATTACTTAGCTCTTCTCTGATTCATTCAGAAGCTTGTATCTATTGCTGAATCTTTTTTTTTTTTTTTTGAGGCAGAATCTCAAGCTGTTGCCCTGGGTAGAGTATCGTGACATCATAGCTCACAGCAACCTCCAACTCTTGGGCTTAAGCGATTCTCTTGCCTCAGCCTCTCAAGTAGCTGGGACTACAGGCACCCACCACAATGCCCGGCTATTTTTTGTTTGTAATTGTCATTGTTGTTTAGCTGGCCCGGGCCAGGATCAAATCTGCCAGCCTCGGTATATGTAGTCGGCACCCTATCCACTGAGTTATGGACACCACCTGAATCTCTATTTTAAAGATACTAAACTTGGGAACTGCTCAACATTAAAAGTTTGCGTCATCTCTCTTAACTACTTTTGACAGCCGAAGAGTTCAGCTTTTTAACTGGATATGAGAAATCTTACCCTACTCATCAGAAAGAATACAAAAAATTAAAAAAGAAAGAAAAATAAATAATGAATACGCCTAGAGGAAAAATGAAGGTATCTAGAGGTAATGTAACCATACATTTAGGAACGTGGAAGAGGGAGGACGACCCAAGTAGCCATTATGGTCAGAGCTTACTTCACTGATGGACTAGCTTCCCTTGGACCAGAAATAAATTCCACAGGTGTACAAAGAGTGCCTCCCATGACAAAATGCTTTAAAAAGTTAGAGTTTCTTGGACCAACACAATTCAGAATAGAAACTGTGTTTTTTTTAAAATCTAGGTTTTCCCAACTGATCGGCTTCTCCTCTTTTTCCTATCCCCAAATAGGAGATAACATCATCTTATCTTGGTTTGCTTGAAAGTCACAAGGTTACACTCCAACTCTTTGTTTTACTTTTATTGATAATCCCAAGAAATTACCAGATGTACATAAGTTACTCATTCCATGCATTTTAGATTTGCCACAAAATGATCATTTCTATCAGTAGAAATTATAACGAACCTCAGTCAAATTCTCCCAAAGCAAAGTATTATTTCATATCTAATGATCAATTTATAGTTTTTAGCCTCTTGAGTTAGGTATTTTTGACAGAGCAAATGACATTATCTAAATTCACAACTATTTCAGAGTAAGAATAAATTTAAATTATTTAATCAAATTTCTATTTCTGCCTCTCAAAAAACTTTACAATTTTAAAGTTGTAAAGACCTTCAAACAATATTTAATCCATCCTCATTTTTTGCAAATAAGGAAAAATGTCAGACTGGAGGCCATATCCTGTTTAATATCAATTCCTATCTATTTTCTGGCTTAAAGAGGTAACATGCAGGCCCTGGTTCTGACATCCTACTTCATAATCTACTTTAGGCACTTCTCTGGTTCACACAAGTTCATATTTTACATGGACAGAAACCATGTATACTCAGAAATCCAGACCACTGGTGGTTGTGGGGTTTATCCACATGTAATTTATTGCAGCTACTATTACCCTTTTAGATTGCTTCCTACAATGAGTCTGAAAACTGAAATGGGCCTAAAAACACACAAAACAAGAATGTAGGACTGTTCCAATACTCAACACTGGAGTTTTTATGATCACTTGCAAGTGGGACTTGACAGTAGCTTTTACAATCTGTTCTTAATTTACCTAGAGGTGAATTACTTAGCTTTTTCCCTCCCTCTTAGACAATACTACTACTCCATCAAGGGCCAGACAAAAGAATAAAAGAGGCATGGAAATAAGCCAATCCTAATATCACAAATGTCTATAAATTTCTGAATAGTACATGTCAGGAATACAACTTCAAGCAAGAGAACTGTCAGCTTTTTAAACATCATTAACTTTTGCTTTTGCTTCTTAGCAATTCTTTAACAAGCCAGGTTATACTGTAGAGAAAAATCAGTTTGCGAATATAAATTATATGAATTTAATTTGCAAAAACCTAAGAACGAGACTCCATTATTTTAGAAGACATCTGCATTCTGACCCCGCTACAGCCACACCCCTTCCTATGAAACAGAGTTCTCAGTGCTTCCCTGGAATAATCAGCCCCAAGCCCATTTCCAGGGCACACAAAGCCATCTTCCCCACCACTGGTGGCACCCTCTCTACTTACCAGTTGACTAAAGGTCAGGTATTTCTAAGGGATTCAGATACAGCTTGGATGTGTGAGATAAGCCACCCACATATGGGCATGCAAGGGCCCTTGCTAAAAGCAAAGGAGCCAAAAGGGTAAAGGGAGCCAGGAGAGAAAAGAAAAGAGGGGCAGGCCAGGGTTAGACCTCCCCCCCTAAGCTGCCACACTTTAGCCTGGAGCTGCTAGTAATCTGAGAATTCTACATTTCAACCTAGGGACATGGAGGTATATATTTTACTTAACAGTTTGATATTTTGTTAATTTGATGTGTAAATTTTTTTTTTTTTTTTTTTTGCAGCAGTTTTTGGCTGGGACCGGGTTTGAACCCACCACCTCCAGTATATGGGGCTGGCATCCTACTCCTTGAGCCACAGGCGCCGCCAGAGGTGTAACTTTTCAGTAAGTGATTTAATGTATGTGTGCCTCCTTCTGTACTTTTGTATTAGGCCCCACACTTGAAAGGAGTCAACCTAACAGAGATTTAACTTAGGGAAGTTCAATACTATGTACTCAGGAAAGAGACAAAGTAGTAAAATTTTCAAAATGTTTTAATTACCCTTGTCATCCCAACCAATAAGTACAAACTTTAGCATGCACAGGAGAGAGGGGAGGTTTGAAATCTGCTCCGTTCCCAGCTGCTTCTCAAGATGAAATTCTTACTGCATCTGCACTGAATGTAATTCTCATGCTTAAAAAATCCATGTTTTTCACACAAGAGTTCCTAATATAATCAAGATCCTTCAATTGAATGCCAATGAAGAAATAGTCATTCTTTCCAATATGGAGAAAATGCTGATTATGCAGGTCTTATTAAGAGATAGTTTATCTGTCTCCAATGTGGCAGCTTCCTAAGAGAAGGTGGTAATTTTTATGATTCCTAGATGTGATTGTCACCTTAGCAAACCCTGGAATCTAACACCCATATGAATGTCCTTCCACTGAATGAGAAAACTGCTCCTGCACCTGAGTTACCACCTCAAAGCTGATCCTCAACTCTACAACCCAACAATCGGGGTCAACATATATACCATATTCTATCACAGAAATAGAATGTGACTCAGAAAAAATAATGTGACATATCCGTACTACTTTTTATCTAATCCAATGAGTAAGACTGGAACTTAGATACAAATGTGAATCTTCAGCTTCTAGGAGGCAGGGAGAAAAAAAACTAAACTAAGCGTGAAGTAGGTCTTAAGGTTACTGTAACATTAATAATAACACAGGTTCAGCATCCCAAATCTGAAAATCTGAAATCTGAAATGTCCCAAAATATGAAGCTTTTTGACCACAGACATGACACTAAAAGGAAATGTTCACTGGAGGATTTCAGATTTTGGTGTAAGTACATAATGCAAATATTCCAAAATTCAGAAGTCTAAAATCCAAACTACTTCTGGACCCAAGCATTTAGAATAAGGTAAACACAGCCTGTAGTTATAATACTTAAGATGCACATGACTAAATTTATACTTTCACTAAATTTGTTATTTATCATAATGAAATAAATTAACTGCTATATATGTATTCCATGTCCTCATTGTAAGACTTATGGTCTCTTCCACGGTGAATCTGTCATTGTATAGTTATTCTATTTCTGGCATCAAGGGAAAGTTCAGTTAGAAATTTATTGGCTGCATCTTTTTTTTTTTTATTGTTAAACCATATCTGTGTACATTAGTGCAATCGTCAGTACCCATTCTAACATGCACCATAGATGTAGCCCCACCCATTACCCTCACTCCACCAAAACCTCCCACCTCCCTTCCAGTTCCTTGGCCCTTTCCCCATACTCTTGTGCTATAGTTGGGTTATAGCCTTCATGTGAAAGATATAATTTAGCTTCATAGTAGGGATGAGTACATTGGATACTTTTTCTTCCGTTCCTGAGATACTTTGCTAAGAAGAATATGTTCTAGCTCCATCCATGTAAACATGAAAGAAGTAAAGTCCCCATCTTTCTTTAAGGCTGCATAATATTCCATGGTATACATGTACCACAATTTGCTAGTCCATTTGTGGGTCGATGGGCACTTGGGCTTCTTCCATGACTAAGCAATTATGAATTGGGCTGAAATAAACATTCTGGTACAGATGTATTTACAATTGTGACTTTTTAAGGCTTTCTGTGCGTGTGTGGGTGTGTTTGTTTACACCAATTGTTTCTTGCATTCATGTCCCAGTTTTTCATGTACAGAAATATACTTTTTATGGTTTTTAAACATGTTTAAAAATATATGTATTTGAAGGGATAGTAAACATACTATCGTCTGCTGATGTTAGGAAATGTAATGGCACAGAAATTCTCTACCACATTTAGTTTTCTCATCTTTTGTTCTTTCACTTCTTCTGAAAGCTAGTTTTCTCAACTGTTAAGAAAACATAGCAAAATTGTATCTACTCCATCTTATCCAAAATAAAGTTGACTGCAACTAAATCTATTATGTATCAATTAAATATGAGTTGAGTGTATCCATCCACTTGGTCCCCAAACCACTGAATATATCAGATTTAAGTGCCTCTGGGTTTTGTTATAAGTATTTTCAGAAGAAGCCAACTGTGGTTAAAATTTACAACCTGTAGATACTCTTCACATTAGATATTGCAATTGCCTGGAGATATTATTTTTATGGGCATTCATTTATTTCCAATTTCCACATGATTCTGAGAAACTTCTATAAGAAAGGCAAAATGCAAAAATGAAATACATAGTGCCAGGTTATAGTCTGATGTGTATGAATAGATCTCCATCAGCGACATTTATTTCTGCCCCTTAATGTTTATAAATGGTAATATGTTCTCTGTACTCTGAATTTCTTAGTATGAATAATGACATTCTTGAAACACAGGTATCTTTATTTGCAGTATACTGTATTTGTTTATATGATCTCTTATTAATTACACATAGCTAAGGAAAGTGGGTCTGTAATAAATGTTACTAAACTTGCTTTATTGAGGCTTAGAGAGAAATGAGATGGAAAAAAGGAGCCCATGAAATGGTAAGCAAAATACAAATATATTTGCATTTAAAAACCAGGCAGTCTCATGCTAGTGCAGATCTGGAAGACACTGGAATCTGCATATTTCCTTTTACAGATGAGGAAACTGAGGCTGAGGGGTTTGGCTAATGTCTCTGAGAGAGAGGCACATCTACACCTAAAATCAAGTTTTATTTTGCTGATTTAAAAAACCTAGACCAGAAAGCAACTACTCCTTTCAACAGAATTTCTTTAAGTTCTTGTTTCACCATTGTGTTTTACATTTAAAATCTAAATTCTACTTTCTCCTGTTCTGGTCCCTAAACTGTACCTGTGGACCTCCTCAGATCCTGCCAGCATCCTTACTCTATGATTTTCTATCTTGTATATTCCTGTTAACCCTCTGAGGACATAGGTATACACAGCAAATAAGAAGTGTATGAAGTGGCCAGAGAATGCAGGTATCCCATGCCTGTCACAGTAATCAATCATGTTTTGAATTCTAAGTGTAAAAGTTAATAAATTCAAGGTGGCATAACATATAAAATCATATTTCAATAGGAGAAAAGAGATAAGAGACCATTCCTTATATTTTATCCAAACACAGTCAGACTTAGACAAACCTAACAAATTATTCAGAGATCTTTGCTCCACAGATTAGGACGTCTACTAGAGAAAAAAATAAAATTCCATCCACACAACACTAACTTCACCTTACCCAACACATTTATCTTGTACTCCAAGCACAACACAGAAGCATAAAATGGAGTGAATTATATAGACCATTAGAAAGCAGTTTGAAACAGACCACATAGAGATCACAAAGCTATCATCTGCTAGCATTGGAATGTCTGGGTGTCTGTGATGAATGCATTTGCAAATATTGTTGTGAAGTAATTTCCTTCCATTTCTAGAGTACTCCAGATAAATTAGATTTCTCTCTAATCACATCTGCTGCCTGTGTATGAGAAAGTCTACATAAGACACATAATATGTACTTGGAGGGTAGAGGGCAAAGAGGCTTAGTGGAAAGTTACCTCATATAATCAAAATGAGCCAGAGGACAACCAAATAAAAAGTCGCAGATGCTTCCCAAGCAGAGACTGCACAAAATGACATCCCAGACAGTGCAATGAAAAATTGAGTATTACAGGACATGGAAGATGTGAGACCTTCACTGTGTCTTCTGCATTTAGGCAGCATGTTGAGCCATGGCTAGCTCATGTCTAATACCTTAAATTAAAAAACAAAAACAAACAAAAAAAAAACCCACCATACTATTCATCCAATATATCCTTATTAAAATCAGAAAATAAATTATTAAGACACTAGAAGAAAATTTAAGGTAAAATGTGATTAATAAAGTGGCCACATGTACCTGTAGCCTACATCAGAATCATAGGTTGTTGTGACAATTTAAAATAATATCTAGATATAAAGTGACAATTTAAAATAATATCTAGACATAAAGCGTCAAAAACATAGTAAATACAATGGTCCCTTGTATAGTCAAGGATTCCTTAATGTTAATCTGGAAGAAGCTATTGCCAAACTATTCAAATTCACTTGGCATATACCATTTCAGAAACGCCTGCTATGTCCCACTACAATCTCGCATGACTCTCCAACTGAGGACTTTCTGCCTTCAGGTGTCAGGCTACAAGTGTTGAGAAGTGATTGTCATAAGAAACTGCTCCTAGTCAATAGCAGACAGAAATTGCAAGCCAAAAACCCTGCGTCCTCATGTTTAGGTGGGAAGACTTCAAGACTGGCTTCTCAAAATGTTGTAGTGTTTCCTAGGGGGAATGAGCCCTAGTGGTACAAAACACTTCTGCTACTGATTTTCCTCTATACCTGATCATACTTCCCCACTCCATTACCTATTTTTCCTGAAATTGACTCCCAAATAAATTACTTGCAAATCTTGTTCCAAGTCTGCTTCAGGAGAAACCCTAATCATGGCCTATTCAAAGCTCTCTATGAATAGAAAAGTAAGCCACCAAAGGGGGGGGGGGGGGAGAAGAAGAAAGAAAAAAGGAAGGAAAGAAGAAAAGCCAAGTCAAATAAATGTCACAAGTTCCCTGTAAGCCCATGCATTTTACTTACAGTGAGAATGGTAAAAAGTGATAGAAACATTGAGGAAAGGGGCAGGAAGATTATCAAAACAGATACAATACCTTATGAAACATTTATAGCAGAGACAATGAGGTTTCAATAATCTGGTAAGACTTGAAATCATTAGTACCATATCTCAGAGTATAATTTCTATCCATGGTGACGATCTGGGTGACTAATCATTAAGAAGTTAAGTAACAATTATTGTAATCTAAGAATGCAAGAGGTGTGGTATATGTAGTAGAACCTCCATAGTTGGCCTCCCTACATTGACGACCTCCTTAAGTTAACTTCATTTTTACAGATTGGACGTGCACCATATATACCCAATGGAAGATGGACCTCTATTTATTGACCACATGTGTAAGTTGTACCTTGACCACTTGGACTATGACACACAATATTAATTTATCCTCGGTAACTTGACCAGTTGATTTTACTTGACACAAAGGGGTGGAAGGTATGAGTTTTATCCCTATGTTGTATTTTTTTGGTATGTTATTTTTTTCATATTCTACTATTACCACATGTTGGATCAGCCCCAATATCCTATTGTTTGTCACATGTAAGGGAAGATTTTTTTCAACATGAAGGACTAGTCTGAATTACACATACAGCCTAAGGTTATTTAAAAACAAACAAACAAAAAAAAAATCAGTTAATTAAGACACAATGACCCAAAGGCAAAAATTCAGAGAGCTGACATTGAAGGAGTCAGTTGATCTTCTAGTTTTCCTGGAAAGGAGTAGCCAAAGGAAGACAGTAGAACATTTCGGTATTAGCAAGACCAGTTAGTGACACCCAAAAATGAAAACATGAGTACTTGGAGACATACGGTAAGAAAGGAGAGACCTACAGTGGAAAAGGAGGAAAACTTCCCTCTGTGAAGTCTATGAATCCACATTAAGCTGATCCAAACAAATGAGGGCAGTTAATACCTAAATCTCCAAGTTGATGATCCAAGAAGTTGCTAAAAAAAATTACACAGAAATTCAGGGTGGCAGATTTCTCAAGCATCAACTGGTTGGCTTGAAAAATTTTAACTGCAACGTGAGATCTCCAGAAAAATCACGGTGGTACATCCAATGAAGTTCCAGTAGAAGTTGTGAAAGAGTTCATCAAAAAGTTCCCAGACTTTTCCAGAGGCTTCAAAGATGATGACATCTATAACGCTGATGATTGAAGACTTTTTCAAGGTGATGTGTGACAGAAGCCTTATCACAAAGAGTGACAAACTTAAGAGTGGAAAACTCCAAAGTACGTTTCACAGTTCTGCCCTGCTATAACTCAACCAAAGGAAAAATAAAGCCCTTGGTGATTGGTGAATCAGCAAAGCCAAGCATATTCAAGAACCTGAAGCCTTATCCCTTGGAGATCACACAACTGTACATGGATGACTGGTACCCCATCTCAAGAGCAGAAAAGGGGTATTGACTGAGAAATGAAGAAATAGTCCATTCTGCTGACAGTAGACAACTGTCCTGGCCACCCACAAGTGGATAATCTCACAAATATGACACTGAAATTTCTGCCTCCAAACATGACCTCAAAAATCCAACCTCTTGACCAAGGCATCATCAAAACATTTAAAATGCACTACTGAGCCCAGCTCCTGCAGTGAGTCATTACTGAAACTCAAACCCATGGTCTGCCTATAGAAGCAACTTCATCTGCTCCATCAGGTAATGGTTTGGATGCTGTCTTCTGGATCAGTTTTGATTAGAATGAAGTTCATTCAGAAAGGATACAGAAGTGTTTTAAGAAAGTTAGATTAGTCACAACCCAAGAGCATGATGTTTTGGCCCCATCAGATGGTCCATCTCCCATGGCAGAATCTGAAGGAGATTTTGAAGGTTTCATTGCAATGGGTGATGAGGGGGCAACCTGTAATGAACCTGACCCAGAAGCAATTTTCCAAGCTATATTGACCAAAGTACAGACCAGTGTAAAAGTACATGAAGCAGCTGATGAAGTGGAAGCAGCAAGTGAGGGTGACACAGAAATTGCAGAGACTCCAATAGAAGACGATGTCAGTGAACTAATAATGCAGCTGAAGCCATTTGCTGTGGAAAAATTACCAAGTAGGTTGAGTGGTGTAGCCAATGTTGAGACTGTTTTTTCCACTTGTGTTTGTATGTAATGAGAATAATACCCCAAGATTGACTTTTCTTCAAAAAGAGTGATTAAATCATGAAAAAACAGTAAATACATTGATTTCATATGATACTGTATATATAATTTTACTCTAATTATGTAAGATTTTATAGGATGTTCTCTAATAGAAGCTGTAAATGTGTGTATCAGTACAGTAGGCCTCATTCCTTATGTTGACCACCTCTGTATGTTGACCAGTTTATTACAGTCTCTTGGGTGGTCAAATTGGAGATGTTCAACTATAGTTTGTAAAGTAGACATTAAAAGTATAATGAATACTTCATATTTACAGATTAAACTTTAATTTCCTAGAAAAGAAGTTAACATGTAATACACCACTTTCCTGTGACTGCAGATCAAGGAGATAGCATAGTGAAGGTCTGGCATAACTTACCTGAGTGAATACAGGTCAGTAATTACAACTCGGTTCAACACTCTCTGACACAGAGTTATGTGTGGACAAGGGGGAGCATGGAGGAAGTAAAAGTTAGAAGAATGTTCCACTATTATTTGAATAGAGTATATATTAAACTGATGTTTCATGATTTTCTTCAAATCATATCCTGTCATTTCAGCATAAATATGTATATACTTGTATCTTTTGTTTTATGTATAGGCTCAGCTAGTCTTAAATGTTAATAGAATAAGTTTCAGTAGTGACAATTGATGATTATCATGAAAGGACCTAGGCTATAAAAATATATTCCCATTAATCAATGGCTGACACTTTGAATTCTCCCACTAGCAGCCTATATCTTTGTTTTAATCACTGTTGTGTTTCATCTTATGAGATAAAAACAAACCTTCAGGGAAATATCACTCCAGGTCACTCACATCTTAATGTGCATAAATAGCATTAAAAGCTTTGTTACAGAAATTAGGGCTACAAAAATGATGATATAGTGATGGGAACTTTTTGCAAAATAATTTTTAAAATGGTGTTTTTTTCATGAAAAAGTCTAAAACCGCACCTGACTATGTGATTATAGCTAAAAATCAGAAGTATGGATGCAGAGGCTCTTCTTATTAAAGTAAGACATCAACAATTCAAGTATAGAACCCAGAAAAAGTTTTAAAAAAATGTCATGTACCCATTTTTGTGAGCAAAAAATACTATAATCTCTAATATGCGCTTAGCTGTGTGTCTTCATTTTTTTTTTTTTTTGCTCAATTTCTGGGTCATTGTCCAGTTTTCCATTTCCCAAACCTATATTCTAGAAATTATTCTATGCAGCTCTTCTTCCAGCAGTTCTTCAGAGCTTGTCCTATAATAGCTGACCTTCTTCCTTCTGTGACTACGACCTCTATGCACAGGAAAATGTCTGATGCCACTACGTATGACTGGCCTCGGCAGACAGATGGCCTGGAATATTTCCAACAGCCGAGGGAGGGAGGGAAGGAGGGAGGAAAGGAAGAAGGAAGAGAGGGAAGGAAGGAGGGAAGGAAGGAGGGAGGGAGGGAGGGAGAGAAGGAAGGAAGGAAGGAAGGAAGGAAGGAAGGAAGGAAATAAATCAATCCTGCAAGATCAAATGGTGTTATGGCATACTGAGCTCAAGATGCAATGTAAATTTCAGGTGCCCATGCCCATCTTCATTTTTGCAGCATTAAGTTCCATATTCCTGATCCGAAATTTTCTGGGGAGAGATTATTAAATAAATCAACTCAAGTATTTTTGAAGTACGTATGTCTACTTTGTGCCAAATACTATGTCAGTCACAGATAGAATAATGAACAGGTTATAATTTCTGCCTCTAAAGTATAGAGGATCCCTCCCTCATACAGTACTATAAATGAGAAGTGAGTGGCTGGTCCCCGTGGCTATGGAGGACACTGTCACCTGACTAACAGCACTTCCTTTGCAGTTCACACCATAGCTTTTCAACTACCATATTAGTGATCCGAGCTGCTTGCCAGTCAGTCGGAGTATTTTCTGACTTCTTTCTACAAATTCTAACCTGATAGACTGGAACTCCTGCCAACAACTTACTAAGAAAAAAAAAAAGTGAGACCTGTCTGTGCTCTTTTTAATTAGCTCAGACGTCTGGCAACCAGAGACCCTGACACATGAAAGATAAAATAAACTCTTATTTTACATGCTGCAGGAAGTTAAGTCTGGAACCTTGACCAGTCCCCTGTTAGGATGGGGGGTGGGAGGGCAGGGGGGTGGGGGAAGGCGGAGGATATAGTCAACAGTACCAAGAAGCAACTCGGCCTGTGCTTTCTATTTAAACTCCTGTGAGCATCTCCCATCAACTTGCCTTAATTTGAACTGAGGCCAAAGACCCAAGGACGGGCAAACTGACAGCAGTCTGACCACCGTTCCGTCTCCTGGTTATTTTGGCAAGTCTTTCTTCTTCAGGTGTGACAAACAATGTCCCCAAGGGGCTTTGGTAGGGTTCCAGGTTGTGTTCTGTGTGTGCGTTGAAGGGAATAACAGAGTTTCCAGTAAAACTGTGAGGGAGCACACTTTCATAACACTCTGATTTTTATCTATAATTTTTATTAGTCTAAAATTTTCTAATTTGTCAAGGCAATGAATGGATTGGATATTGCACAAATGGACCCCTGCAGGGTCAAATTCCGACCACCCATGTAGATCTATGTATCCCTCACCAGCCTTGAGACTGAATAAAATTCTTCAAACAAGGCTCAAACTTAGAATGGGTGAGTGGAGTGAGAAGTGTCTTTTTTTTCTCCCCATAATTCAAAGACTCAGGAGGAAAAGGTGTGTGATTGAGAATGATTGCACTAGATGTTACTGAGAGTATAAATAAACAGAGGGTACATTTTACCTCAAAGAAGATATTTTAAGACAAAATACATGAAGATCAAACAAATATTTACAAAAATATTGATGGAAGTTTTTAATACCAAGCTAAGAAAGGTAGTAACGCACACATGTATGCTCAAATGGTAGATACAATATAGTAACTGTTTATGAGGACAGTGAAGTATCTTAATGGGTTTAGGGCACTGAGCTGGACTTTTGGAAAGAGGTCAGGACAGATGAAGCATTGAAGAGGCAAAGTGCATTTCAGTTCAGTTGAATATACGGAACAAAATCCAGTCACAGTTGAAGCCATTTGCAAAGTAAGCTGGAAATTTTAGATAAGCTTATTTGCTGCCTTTCTTTCATTTCTTACAGTCTCACCAGCCTTCCCTAGAGATTACAGTTGTCACAGGGTCCTCTCCATCGGAGCATCCAGTCAGAGCTGCCCCTGACTCTGCCTCCCACGCCACCTCCTCCACATCACACAGAATTACCTGCCTGTTCCCTGGGTGACAAGAAGGATGGCTGAGACGTCACCCACAACAAGCCAAATCCACAGTTTGGGAAATCAGTGGCTAACGCTGATGTCCTGCCCCACCATTTGATTGCTTGAATGATTAACAGGAGTCTCATGATAGTTTTGTAGCATGTTTCTTGTTTTCTTTAACTTAAATAAAAATGGGATTACGCATTCTCATCATGCTGGGTTTGAAAAGGTAGTCAAATATCAAGTAGACCACAAACAGAAAAAAAAAGTGATATGTATCTCGAGAGAAGAAGGAAAACTGAATAAGCTCAATCATTTACTTTCCTATTACTTTTTCTTAAGATGGCTGAGTAGAGGGGGCTCCTGTCGCTTTGTCGGACTAACACCCTTCATTTTTGGCTTGTATATTGTTACCGAACGCCACTGTGGATCAGCCTTCTTGTCTATGAAATGAGGCTAATAATACAGATGTAGCCCAGAGCAAAGCTGCAAGGATTAATTAATAAAACATGATTGCTAAGCCCACTGCAAGCATGGTATGAAGCTACTTGGTTAGAAAGTAATAGTAAGGCCTCCAAAGCCCTGGGTGGCTCTGCTCCAGGCTGCGTCTTACCACCCCTCCCAGTGAGCATTCAGCTCAACACAGCCTTCCTTGTGCCTTCAGCATGGAAATCTTTTCCAAATCCCAGATCCAGGAGTGCCTCCCATCAGAGGCTTAATATGTCACATGCTTCTCTGTGCTGCCACCTGCATGCACACCTGCTATTTCTCAGAGTTCAGGCTCATCTCAGTTGCTAGCTTTCGATCTTGTTCACGTTGATAATTCTCTTTCTAATAATCTCAGCAGAGGAAATGTTCTTCCTACTATAAAGAGAATTCTCCCATTACCCTCCTCACCTAGTGAGTGACAGGCCTTGCTACTGTTTCTCTCCCACCTTCTCTCTTCCCCACCCTCCTTACCCTCCCTCCGCCCCACCTCTGCTTCTCTCCTGCATACACACACATGTGTACCTAGTGAGATTATAATAATATGCTGAATACTACAAGAGGTGAAAATACCTTCCTTAGAAAGTAGATTCTGAAACTAATGAGTAAAAAATACTCATTCATTTAGCTCAATTCAAAATTACAATTAAAAAATATTTAGCCTGCAGACATTTCCAGAAAGTGCTGTGCTGGCCATTGTGCTGTAAAAGCTAATAAGCTCAGTCCCTTGTACCTAAGGTTTATAGAGATGGGTAAATGAGTTACCATAACATAAGCAGGGCCATCGTGCTTTCAAAAGGAGCTATAAACAGGGAGGAAAAAAAAAAAAAAAAAACCATAGATTTTTATTGGAAGAAAGGAAAAAAAGATGGAAAGATGACAGGAGGAAAAAATCTCCCATCTAGAGGGAGACTGTATAATCCCATCAGGATGTTAAATGCTTCCCTATAAATTGCCTAATTCCAATTCCATATTTTCTTTATGAAGTGACAGTATTTTTCCATTTATATTTATGTAAAAACTGAGCCCCCAAACTAAGTAATTTTCCCAAATTATCAGTGTCGATGATAGAGCATGAGGTCAAGAAGCCTCCAGCATGATGTAATTAAATTGAACATTGAAACAAACATTTATACACACACATTCACTATTCACAACATAAAATCTGAGACCCTGTTGGAAGTCCCAAGCATACTGCTTACTTACTACTCCCAACTGTGCAAGAAATGCAATATTATAAAAACTACCATAGCCAGTACAAATCTTGGAGTGGATTGGTGTGAATATTATACCTTTATATTGTAAGCATTATGTTAATCCACGCAGGTAGTTGCAGTTACTAAATGGTCACTTGGAAACATGTTCAAAGACTACCATGACATGCAGTAGGGTCACCACCTTTCTAAGACATATCAGAACCAGTGGTTTATTAGAGTAGGACCCAAGGACCAACAAGAAAAGCCAGCAACAAACAATGAAAAACCATGACCCATCGCTGAAAATCACTGTCAATAGTGAAATGTCACAGAACACAACTTCTGGAAGAATATGAAACTAAAAACTATCATAGGAATCAGTGCAAAATAGACAATTTAGAAGGCAGGATTCAATGTTACGGACAAAGACACACCTGTTTTTAAGTATTGTTTAGTTAGTTCTATTTTCCATTAAATATCAAATCAGCAGCCTACTATCTATTTAAGAACAGACAGGGCATCTGACGTTCATGCCAGCTGAGATTTTTCCCTACGGGTTTAATGGGTTTGTATAATATTTGTACAAAGTAATATTATCATTATCATAAATGTTTTCTAATTATTTCTTGGGATTAATGGAAGTATGTTGTATTATTGATGGATTAAGTACAATATTTATGAAACACTGATAGGATTAAAGAGAAATAAATATGTATATATTTCCGCATGTGTAAATAATAAATATTAATTCCCATCATCAATTTTGTGCAAAGTGATTTAGATACATAATATTTCTAGTACACAATAATAACTTACTAATTATTTCAGTTATCGCTTAGGGATTTGGAGGTTTGTTTATCTGTAAATTCAAATACTTGTGAAGTCTCTGAGGACAGCAGGAAGGGGAAGGATCCAGAAAATGGACCAAAGAAATAATAAAAGTGTGTTGGTTTTTTAGAAAATAAGCAAAATGTCTATAATAAAAGTCCAAAGGGATTTCAAAGTGAAGGAACATAAACTTCCATCAACGATAGAGAAACTGTAAGCCCTGTAAGGAGCAGTAAATACACATGACACTCATTATGTGCACGTAATGCAGTGATTGGTTCAGACACATGTACATTATTTATGTTGTACTGCCTTTTTGGTACCATTCTTCTGGTTTTTGAATTATGTGTGTTTTTATTCTCTGTTCCATCTGGTAGTGCAAGCTCCCTGCAGACAGGGATACAGCATCTAAATGAAGGAAGATCTGGCCTGGGATTTCGATTCTACCCCTGCCTGGCTGAGGGATGTCAGGAGATAGTAAAGTGGGCATCATTAGCTCATTCTCTTGCCATCATTTTCAAAAACTAGGTCAATCTTTTACTGCAACCACGAACTTGGCTTTGATAAAAATGCAAAGCAATTTCTCCTCCAAAACTACAAGCTACAATTCATTCTGAGGCTAAGATATGAACCATTCAAGAACCATATGTTTGCTGATGAGGTCTTAAAGAAATTACATCAGTGAATTGATGGAAGTCACTTAAGCAAATAGATTCATAAGAGACTAGTGAAGTGATGATACAGTTTTAAATAGCAAAACTGTCTTCAGTAGGCATAGGAAGTTGTTTTTCTTTTGGATAAATTTATTTCAAGTTAAGGGATAATGGTTCAGGAACTGAAAAGACAGAAAAGTTCTTGTCTTTCTATTCTAGTCAATGAATAAAGAGGAATCTGAGTAGCATAACCTTTTGAATTTCTCATTTGATTAACTTGATCAATTTAATTTCTGTTTTTAAATAAGCCTATTCCTAACATACTATCCCCTTCTCCTATGGGCAAAGCTATTGTCAATAAACCTCATGGTTCATTATCCTAGTCCTAATAGATTTGTTAAAAATGAATTAATGTCTAATAAAGAGAAACTGTTTACAAAATAAGAATGCAAAGTTTTAGGTTTAGTATCTAGGTTTTTCCCATAAAGTAAGCCAGACAGTGTGGACTTTTGTGAAATATTCCAGGGTGACAGATTGCTGTATAATGACATGCACAGATGTTATGAGTACAAAAGGCATCTCTGGGTCACCCCCAAAGTCTGAACATTCACCCCAGGCTTCCCTAAGGTGCAGGCAGCATTTTCAACCTTCACCCGTCCCAGTGGATCCAGAACAGCCCATGCTTACCGAAGCATCTGCTCTTACCGTATTGTACCAGAGCTAACTTCATGAAAACTGGTATGTTGCCAAAACAACATGACAATGAGTACTGTCTATTAATGTCAACGATTTATAAAAGCTTACCTAAGCAAGAAACCATAGCAGAGTGTATTTTTTTAATCACCTACGCTTTCTGAAATTTCTAGGAAATGGTTCAGGTGAGTGCCATAGTTCTCTAAGCAATTTTAGGCCCTGTATGTATTTCTGATCTCATTCAGGCCAGAAAAATTATTTCTAATCAGCCTTTCTTCTCTTCCACAGCCACTCAAGTTGAGAATACAGGCACTATGCAAACACAAGGGATTCCTGGTTAACTGGTGCCCAGGCAATAAGAGTGATAAAAACGGGCACAAATCAAGTTTGAGAGGCAGGCAGAAAATGGAACAGTCTGGCTACAGAGGACAGTGAAATGATCTGCGCTGATTTGCATGTAACTTGCCTTTTGGAAAATGTATTTATCACCAGAGTCAATCTATAAATGTATGATGATTGGTCAAATGTGGAAAATGAGAGTTAGACTTTTATTCACAATAGCCAAAATACAAAATCAACCTCAGTATCCACAGACAGATGAATGGGTAAAGAAATGCTTCATATGTGTATATACATATGTGTGTACATGTACATACACAAAGAGATGGAGATCTACACACACATATACCCATACCTCCATGGAAAATTAATGATTCTCAAAAAAGGCAAATTCTGTCAGTATGAATGAACCTGGAAGGCTACGCTAAATGAAATATAAAATAGCACAGAAAGACAAATACTGGATGATTCTTCTCATATGTGGAATCTATCTATGCAGTGGCTCACAACAGTAATCCCAGCATTTTGCAGGACTGAGATGGGATGATTGCTGCGGCCAGGGGTTTGAGAAAAGCCTAGTCAACATAGTCAGACTCTGACTCTACAAAGAACTTTAAAAATTAGCAGGGCAGAGTGGTGCATGTCCATAGTTTCAGCTACTGGGAAGGCTGAGGCAGGAGGATAACTTGGGCTTAGATGTCCAAAGTTGCTGTGAGCAATAATAATGCCATTGCACTCTAGCCTGACTAATGCAGTGAAATCTTATCTTAAAAACAAATTTTGGGGGCTGTGTGCTTGCTTTACTTACTGTGTTCTTGGCTGTGCAGAAGCTTTTTTAGTTTGATCAGAATGGGAGAAGATATTTGCAGGCTATGTCTCCAACAAAGGTTTAATAACCAGAATCCACAGAGAACTCAAACATACTAGCAAGAAAAGAACAAGTGATCCCATCCCAGGGTGGGCAAGGGACTTGACTAAAAACCTC
>CAUYPK010021270.1:0-13153 GCA_963574355.1 Loris lydekkerianus | reverse complement strand
AGACTCCCTATTTAACAAATGGTGTTGGGAGAAGTGTATATCCACATGTAAAAGACTGAAACTGAACCCACACCTTTCCCCACTCACAAAAATTGATTCAAGATGGATAAAGGAGTTAAGTGTTGAATCTGAAGAAATAGTGGCAAAATTTTCCAAATTGGGTGAAAACTATATACCATAAAAATTAAGGAACACAAACTCTACGAAGATAAACACAAAGAACACCAACAAGCATAGTCAAATTTCTAAGCATAAGAACTTAGAATCATAAAAGGCAGAGAAGATAGATTCATTAAGTACAGAAGACAGATAAGAATGATTAGAGATCTGTCAAAACAGTCAGTCCTGAGTGAAGAAAAAAAAAATTAAAACCACCAACAATTTTATACTCAAGAAAAAATAGTCTTTAAAAATGAGGGCAAGGTAGAGAATTTTTCCCCTCTGATGAATAAAATCTTTTGAATAGTCAGCAGGGGTGGCGAACAAGTTCGACTACGCGCTTGGAGATCGCTCCTCAGAGGTCCCTCCTCAGAAGCAGCATAACAAAATCCAAACTTGGCAAAGAGCCACATTCTACAAAATAAGGAGAAGAGGCAAAGAGCCGAAATTCATTTTGGCCGGGAGCCGCATGCGGCTCTAGCCGTGTGTTCGCCACCCCTGGAATTGTGTAATCTACACTATTAAAAATCTTAAAGTAAATTCACAGACTGAAAGAAAACTATATCATGTGGAAACCTGGATTTATACAAAGGAATATATAACACTAAGAAATGGTTAAAAAGATGGGTAAAAATAAAATAATTATTATCTCATTTTTAATTTATTTAAAGCAAAATAGTAACAATGTATTATAGGGTTATAACATAGGTAGAAGTAAAATGAGTAACAATACCCAAAGAATAAGAGGGAGAAAATAAAAGTGTATTATTAAGATTTATATTGTACGTGAAATGGTACTTATGTGAAAATATGGTGTGGGCAGTCAAAGATACTTACTTTACACCCTAAACTAACCACTAAGAGAATAAAGAGTTAAAGGTAATAAATAAGGTTATTAGAAGATGTAAAAATAAAAAGAAAACTCAAATTCAAAGAAAACAGTAAAAATACAACAACAAGAAGCAGGCATACACTTAGAAACAGTAAGATGATAGACCTACACACAGAAAAATGGTAGACTTAAATCCAATTCCATCCATAATTACATTAAATATAAATGATCTAATATTCCACTAAAGAGGCAGAATATCAGACAGGATAAAAAAAAGAAGCAAGAAACAGCTATTTATGCAACTTAAATATAAAGATGCAAATATGTTAAGAGTAAGAAAATAGAAAAAGGAGTAATATGAAAACACTAATCAAAAGAAAGCTGAAGTGCCTATATTAAAACTTCAAGGAATGTGGCCAGGAATAAAAAAGATCACTGTGTAAACTTAAAAGAATCAAACTGTTTAGATGATGTAACAATTCTACCAGTATATACACCCCCAAACAAGGCTTCAAAATATGCAAATCAAAAACATAACTGAAAAGAGAAAAGAGAAAAAAGGACAATTCACAAGAAGAGTTAAAGATTTCAAAATTTCTTTTACATTAATTAATAGTACAATTAGATACAAAATTATTAATGGCTACAAAAGGCTCCAACACTCTGAAATAACTTGACCTTTTATAGAACACTCCATTAACAACTACGGAATATGCATTCTCGCTCTTCTAGCGCATTTGGGACTTTTATCAATGCAGAACATTTACAGGACCGTAAGACAAGTTTCAAAACATTTAAAAGAACAGAAATCATACAAAGCGTGTTCTCTAACCATAATAAAATAAAATAGCACCCTAAGACTCCACTTTAAAAAACTCAAAAAGAACAAATTAAACCCATAGTAAGAAGTATTATTAGCAAATAATATTAGAAAGCAATAAAACTGAAAATAAGAAAAATGAGAAAAAAATCAAAGCAAACAAGCTGTTCTTTTTAAAAAAACATTAAAATTGATAAGCCTCCAGCTAGACTGATAAAGGAAAAAAGGAAAGAAAAAAGAATTCACTAATCTGAAGATCAGGAAATTAATGAAAAGATATCACTACATGTTCTATAGATTTTAAAAGACAATAAATTATCAAAATTAACTCAGGAAGAAATTTAAAAATCTTAATAGCTCTTTATCTGTTAAAAAAGTTAAATTATAATTAAAAACCTTAGTAACAAGGACAACCTTAGTAACAAAGATGGCACCACTGGTGAGCTACAGAAGCTTTGGGTAGAAATAATTGCAATTTTACACAAACTCTTTTAGCAAAGAGAGGAAGAGGGAACACTTCCCAGCTCTTTTATGAGACCAGCACTACCTTGATACCACAACCTAATGAAGACATTAAAAGGAGAAACCCCCAAAACTATAACTCCATATTCCTCATGAATTTAAAGGCAAAAATCCTTAGTAAAACATAAGTAAAGCAAATCCAACAAATTTTAGAAAGCGTAATACATCATAACTAAGGAAAATTTATTCTAGCAATGCAAGATTGGTTGGTTATCATTTGGAAATCAAACTATTTTATGTTAGGCAAATAAAAGAAAAATCATATGATCATCTCAACAGAGGCAGGAAAAAGAAGCAGAAAATTCAATGACAAAAACTCTTAGCTAACTAGGAATAGAAGGAAACTTCTACCTTACAAAGGGTGTCTACAGAAGAATCTAGAGCTAATATTATCCTTAATCATGTTGTGAAAGCCTGAACACTTTCTCTAATGTTGGAATTGAAGCAAGGATGTCTGTTTTCTCTAACTGTATTCAACACTGTAGTACCCATACAATGTTGGCTAGTAGAAAAAAAGAGAGAGAGAAAGAGGAAAGAAAAAGCAAGGAAAAGAAATACAAAGCATTAAAGATTGGAAATCAATATGGATATTGGAAACTTGAACAGCACTATCAAGCAACTTGATCTAAATGATACTTATAGAACATTTCATCCAACAACTATAAAATATACATTCTCATCCTTTTCAAGGGCACATTATAAAGAAACTACAAAAAAATAAAAAAAAAACCTTCTAGAACTAATAAGTGAGTATTAAAAGCCTGCAGATATTCTGTTATATAAAAATTAGTCACGTTTCTACATAAAGTAATAAAAAATTGGAAAATAAAATTATAAAGAAAACTTTTTCTACCATTCAAAAACATGACCTTCTTAGGGATAAATTGGACATAATACACATTAAAAACAATCAAATTTGCTCATAGAAATTAAAGGGATGACCAAAATAAATATACCATGCTCAAACTGGACAAATAAATGGTATTATCAATTTTCCTCAAATTGATCTATAGATACAGTGGGATCCTGATCAAAGTAATGGAAATCTGGTTTGTAAACATGGACAAGCTAAATGTACAATGTATACAGCAGCTCAACAAACGAAAACAACTTTGAAAAACATGACCAAACATAAAGAATTGATTTCAAGACTGATTACAAAGCTATAATAATCAAGACAGTGTGATTGAATAAGGGTGTGTATGTGTATACATACACACATACAGGTAAACAAAATAAAACATAGGGTCCAGAGAAAGACTCTCACAAAGCCGAGTGTTGTTGCAGATGCCTGTAGTCCCAGCTACTTGGAAGGCTGAGGCAAGAGAATTGCTTAAGCCCAAGAGTTGGAGGTTGCTGTGAGGTGCAACACCACAGCACTCTACAACATCCATCTAACAACTGTCCATAAATGTTTACAGCAGGTTTATTGATAACAGCTACAAACTGGAAACAATCCAAATGGCCACAAACAGGTGGATGGCCAGGCAAATTGGCAGATATCCATACAATGGAATCTTATTCATCAATGAAAAGAATTACTGATCTCAGCAAAAAGATGAATCCCTAAAACACTTCTTAGTGAAATAAGCTGCACAAGAAGTACATACAAAATGGTTCCATTATATGAAACTCCAGAAATGATTATCTGACTGATAGTAACAGAAAGCAGATCAGTGATTGCTGGAGTTCAGTCATAAAGGAACTTCTCAAAAGTGATAGAAATGTTCTATATCTTGATTGTAAAGGTGGTTACACTACTGAACTCCACACTTGAAATGGGTGAATTTTACTGTATGTATTTATACCTCAACAAAGTGATAAACACATAATTTTTAGGGAGAGAAAGAAGTTTCTTGTGCAGGCAGTCCCTGAGCTATAAATACCTGACTTATGTACAACTGACATGACAGAGGCTATCATAGCAAGTGCATCTGACTGCCGTACGACTTGCATGTACAAACGGAGGCTGTTACAGGTAATAGGTAATGCACCCTTTCCAACTTACATACAAATTCAACTTAAGAACAAACCTACAAAAACTATTTTATTCCTAACCTGGGACTGCCTGTACTGCTAATAAAATTTTAAGTCCTGGCTTAGTGCCTTGTAGCACAGTGGTTATGGCGCTGGCCACATATACCCTGGTTGGTGGGTTAGAACCCACCCAGACCAGCTAAACAACAAACAACTGCAACAAAAAATAGCTGGGCTTTGTAGTGGGTGCCTATAGTCCCAGCTACTTGGGAGGCTGAGGCAAGACAATCACTTAAGCCCAAGAGTTAGAGGTTGCTGTGAGCTGGGATGCCATAGCACTCTACTGAGTACGACATAGTGAGACTCTGTCTCCAAAATAAAATAAAATAAATTTTAAGTTTTATATACTCTTCATCACATATTTTTATTCTATTTTTAGCATATGATGTATAATGTGTTTCATACGACACTGTAATTATATACGTAAATCATACATGACTAAGACTATATCAGGGGTATAAATTCAAACTTTGTTATGCTTGGGGCATGTGAGCAGAAGCAGTTTGGAGACCAGTGAGACCCATGACCACTTAGACCCATTTCCTGACATGCAAAGGATAAACTTGAGAGCATTAAGAGAAGATGTGAGCCTAAGGAGGCAAGAGGGGAAGTGGCCGAAGTGATGAGAAGTGGTTGACTTTCGGATACATTTTGGAGACCAGATCACTAGGACTTACTGACAGATTGACTTACTGACAGATTGGCTGTCAGGGGTGAGGGAAAGAACAGAATCCAGGCTGACTCATGCATTTTGTGGCCAAAGCAATTGCTCGGATACTGATGCCACTTACTGTCCTGAAAGGGTAGGTGGGTGGGGGAATTTACTGTTCTCTCATGGTCATGTGGAGCTTTAGGAGTCATCTGGAGAGAGAACCTGAAAGAAAAGGAAGAGACTAACAACAGGGTTCTGGCGGAGGAAGACGAGGACACAGAAGCCTCTTCTGGGAAAGAGGAAGAGTGTAAACAGGTGAAGCCGCTGAGTTGGCAGGCAGTTTGGCTGTGACGGGGAATAGAGAACTGGCTGGAAGCTGGATGATATCATACATGTATTTTTTCAGTGAGACAGGGTAGAAAGAAGGTATGAAATGTATGTGGGGCATGGTGGGAAGTAAGGTTGGGGCCATCAATAGCTGTTTATATGTTATTGTAAACTAACTCTGGCTGGTCCTCAGAGACTTGAATGCAAACATTTTGTATTAGATTCCCCAATCATCACAAAGGAGGTGCCGACATGCCCTGGCAAAGCCCACCAGGCTTGGTGCGAGTATGTGGGGGGAGGTGGGTCCTGAAGAAGGAGCAGCACACTGCTGTACCTCAGAACGGGAGAGGCTGGCTGGCTGCATCAGGCTGGGCTGGGGTGTGCCGGAACGGGTGAAGAGGGTGTAAAGTGGCAGGGAGGGCTGCTGGTGAGCTGCTTCTCCACATATTGTGAGGATTGAAAAGACCAATCTTAATAAACCCGAGGCCTGTGTTTGCACAGAACGCTCTGCAGGCGACAGGCCATCCCCTGCCATCCGCCTGAGGATGAATGTACCCCTTGTGAGCACCATCTCTGCGATGACATCACAGCGCAGCAGACGCCACTTTTCGCCAGGGCACTCTAGGCTAATGTAATCATATGATTACATAATTAACCCAGCTGTCTCATTAAGAAAATCAACTGGAATTCAGGGCATAATTAGTCATACAGCAATTAGCATGTTGATGAGCGACTGATGAAAAGCTGTCTAGATACCCGGCATGCCAGGACCACCCCGGTCATGGCAGAGGGGAAACGAGGCAACACACCTCTCCACTGGAGCACACCAGGGAGGATTCCCCAAGTCATATCCAGGGAGTACCCATACCACAGCACTGTGTCAAGGGACTGGGGGAGGATGGATGGGGAGAGGAAGCCCTGAAAATGAGAGCAGCATGCGAAAGCTGGCAGCCACGGGCTCGGGGGCCCGTCTTGTCACGCCTGCCTTTCTTTAGCATGTTTGCAGCTAAGTCCTCAGATTACAGACACACTATACACCAAATGGAGGGGTTGGTCACGTCCCAGACTTGCTCAAGGAGGATGAAGAAGCTGCCGTCTGTTTTTCCAATCCCCTGAGTGCTGGAACAGTGTATTACTGGGACTCGTCCTCTAAGGTGCTTCAGGTCCAGCTCTGGGGTCAGGGACCCACAGCCTGGGCAGAAGGCACACAGTATTGGAGCAGATGGGGTTTCATTCCTCTGACCTCAGTTCCTCTTTCTGCCCTGTTTTGGTGCCTGTGGTTGACTGTTAATGCTATGAATGGAGATGTTTCAAGACAGTCCACTGAAGACTTTTCCAGGAGATCCTGCCCATCTCAGGATACCGAAGTGCCAGGGAGCTCTCTGGAGGGGTCATGAGCACCCAGTCTTGTTTGCCAACACCAGGAGATCTGGAATACATGGACTAGAGTATCCTTCTGGAATCAGGCTGGAATGGACACACTTCCAGAGCCTTTAAGAATGCTACCAATTAAAATCCTGGCATGAAAAACAGGGGCTATTTCTAATTAAATCATAAGATTTCATCACTTTTTTTCAGAGCTTTACTCTGGGATTACTGAGCGAGGGGTAGGCAGAGAAGAGAAAAGAATGGAAGCAACAGTGTTTTCTAATTTTAACCTATAATGTGTCCTCACTTGAAAGTAACAGACACAAAGAACCAGATTGCTATTTTATGGAGGAGCATTAAAAAGCAGTTTTCAAAAATGATGACTTTCCACTTAATTTTGAGAGCCTCAAAGGCCAGGCTGATGGGGATATTCACCAGGAGAGAAGGTTTTCCTCAATCAACATCGAAACCTCCTGCAGGAGCACCTTGGAGCATGGCATGTCGGAGCAGCTTCTGAGAACAGAATGGCTTACAAATAGATGCTTTTCAGCCAGCTCTCTTTTAGGACTTCCAAAAACCTACAGCATCTACTTTTCACAATTATAGGCCAGTTATCCTGTGGAAATAAAGTGAGACGAGTCAATCATGAAATGCTGAGTTCTAGTAGTATTTCATGAGTCAATGAATATTTTATATCATTGGTAATGTGCTTCCTAAGATTCAAATCTTAAACCCTTCTAGGCATTGCCTTTACGTTTGAAGGGTTTGCATCTGTAGGCACTAAACCACGTCACACAAGGAGTAAAGTATGATTCTTCTATGTGGCAGAGAGGGTCACAGATAGAGGCAAGGACAACTTGCAAAGAAATTCTTCCACTGAGCTTTGTAGTAAACCAGAGCAGCTCTGCAGTACCAAGGCACAGGTATAGGTCCACCAACCTTGAGTCTTCTCTTATCCAGGAACTTTTGAAAAAAAAAAAAAAATATCATTGCTAAGATGTTTCTGGGACAGAAAAGTCATAGTCATAGTGTCTTATACAAATTTATAAGTTTCCTACAAATACTTGACTAAGTTTTTATCTATAATACATTAATAATGGCTATTCAGAAACTAAGATCTCAAGTTGATTATTTTACTGATTTATGCTCCCCTCCATTGTACAAATAAATACATGCTCATTGTAAAAAATTTGAAAAGTATCAACAAGCAAGAGCAAGTAACCCACGCAAGGTTAATTACTGGCGGATTATGCATACTGTCACAATTCTGCTCAGTACACAGTAAAATTCTAGCTATATAAAAGCGTTTAAGAGGAGATTATCCCAGAATACTCCCAGCTATCTAAGCACTGAGACATTTATTTCTCCTTTCATTATAGTAAGGGATAGAAGCTGCCTCTTTTACCCATTTAACTATGGAATATTTTTTCAAAGGTAATGAATATTTTTCCATCACCAGAATGAGGGCCACAGACCAAGCTCTGCTTGCATTTTTATCTTTTTAGGTGCATGGTCTAGGGCAGTGGTTCTCAACTTTCCTAATGCCCTTTAATACAGTTCCACACCCACAGGTTGAGAACCGCTGGTCTAGGGCCTAGCATGCAACGGGCTGCCAGGAAATGCTGGCTGAGCATAAATGTGAGTGTGATTCCTCATCCAGCACACTTGGAAGCTCTCCTTGCACAGTCACTGTTCTTAACAGTCACCGAACTCTGCTCTCACCCACAGACACAGACTGATGCACAAGGATGCTGGCTTCCCAAGGAGGGAGCCTGCCATAGTGGAACGCCCTGTTCTGGGGGGGGGCTCACCTTGCCCACATGTCCTTACCAAGGTGTAATGTTGACAGATGGTCATGATGCTTTTCCTCATAAACCCTATATATTTTGTATACACTTTATGACATAAAATCTGCCTGAGAAAACTGGCAAAGGAAAGCCAATTGATTAAATTAACAAAATGGCATTGTGACTTGCTTGTGAATGTAAATGTAGAACCTCCATCCTGCAGCTACCATGCTGACAATAAAGGCAAAGGCCATTTTCAACTAGAACAGAGACAACAAGAGAATCAGTGATAGGAGACTCATTCATCGTATGTCTTATTGGTCTTTCTTATAGTTTTGTAAAGTAGATGGACCAATGCACAGAAATAGTTTTCCAGATAAAGGTCATAATACTAAACTAGCTGGGTCCTGAGATACAGCTATCCTCGTTGCCTTCCTTAACAAAGTCAAATCCATTCTCCTAAACACAGGGGTTATCTGTCCATTTCTCCAATGTCACTCTCACCACGTGACACTAAGAGACCTGTCTCTTCTTCCCTAATGGATCCTTTGCATCACTTTGGACCCCTTTTCAATCTGTTGCCCAAAGTGCAGCAGGGATGACTCTTCTTATACACAGATCTGATCATACCATTTCCCTGATCAACAACCATTAATGGTTTGTCTGTTACATAAAGCTAGGTGATCCATGCCCAGTGGAGGCCATCTGCTACTGCAAGTGTCTTGTGTCTTGCTTGGTGGTTTTGACTGTAGTAGCACTTACCACACCTACAACTCAGTCATTCTTTGTGTAATTAATTTTTAATGTCCATGTTCCCACCAGACTATAAAGTCCACAAGGACAGGATCCTAGCTGGTTGTTGTATCCCTGCAGCTCAGCTTGGTTCCTGATACATAGGGAGTAGGGGTGGGGTAAGGGGAGGTACTGACCAAGTAAAACCTAGGAAGTTGAGGGTCATAGCAGTTTGGAAGAACAGCATAGTTTGGCTCAAGGAAGATATTTCCAATAAAAAGCACTCTCAAAACTAAGGAATGAGAAGCCATCTGATAGCAAGTGAGAAGAATGGAAATACCAGGTCTTAATTGTTTTTACTGTTCAGAAAAGTCCTCAGGACCATCACAGTTCAATGCTACTATGTATCTAAATATTTATTCAATGTCTTGGATAGGGGGGAGATTAATTCAGTTAGCTGAATTTTTAACAGTGAAAGGTGAAGATGAGGGGAGCCCAGGATAATTCAGCTTTCTTTTCCCCTCATAGATGGGTCAGACCATTGAAGGAGAAATGGGCAGGACTTGGGAGTGAGGATGGAGTGGAAGGAGAGCCTGCCCTTGGTATCAGACCAGCAGGACAGCTGGTAAACCACAAAGATTTTAGACATCAAGTACTGGGCACAAAACCGAAGGTCTCAGAAGCGCAGTGCTGGTTTGACGAATTCTGAATGCTAAGTGCCATATAAACATCTATGCAGGCATGCAAATCTTTATATAGAGTGACACCAAAGTAAAATGAGAATTCAGAGAGCTATTAAATTGCTACAACTCCATAAAAGATACATTCTGTTCTCTTGCAACTGATATGTCTAATGCTCCAGAGTGCTCACTGTTGGTAGAAGTGTTAATCTCAGAAGGATGGTTCAGAGTGAACAATTAAGGTCTGAGACCAAAACACTCAAGAGCACATTTTTGAGAAATAATTTGATATACCAATTTATTCCCTCGTGACAAACGAATAATCATGAAGTTTCTTCTACATAGCAAGCTCTGGGAAAGACACTAGGGAAATAATTGGGGTAAGACCACACCATCACGATCCCTCTGCCAAACCATGAAGGATACAGGCTTACCAAGCAGTCATAACAGGGGTGGACAGAGTGTCCTGGGCAAGGGTGTGTATGAGAAAGGCACATTCCAGCCAGACCTGGGAAGTCAGCTGAGAAGGGGTCTGGCCACCCTGCAAGTGCAGAGACTCTAGTGCCACCATGAACTGCAGAAGGTGAGGTAAAGAGAAGCAGATGGAACTGAGATGTGTTCTGGAGGTGGGATGGCCAGGACTTGGGAACCAAGTGCTCTGGCGGAGGGCAGCTGAGTAGGAGACGGTGCCTTCACTAAGAGAAGGCAGCCTCCGTCAGACACACTCAGGGGCTGGTGTGCCCATCAGTCATTCCAGAGGGAAGTCCACAGGGCAGTTAGTTGGACATCCAGGTTGGCACTCAGAACTGCAAACTTGGCCAGGAACAAAGCTTTAAGAGTCACCACAGTGCCCCTTTGTGAACTCTGCTGCTGAGGACTTGAGGTTTTGGGCTTCGGGTCAGCTGGCTTTTTGAGTCACTTGCCATGTGTGCCCAGTCAGTTGGGCAGAGAGCGACAAAGCAAAGCCCTGTTTTCAGGGAGCTTTCATTCCAATGAAACAAGTGATGAGAAAACACGCAAATAAGTAAAGTTTCAGGAAGGGGCAGCAGGCGGGAGCTAGTTCGATCAAGTGTCTATGCCAGTTTCAGTCTGGGTGGGACTCTGACTCCATCTCTTCCTGCGGCTGCTGTGCAGTCTTTCCTGAGCTCCTGGAGCTGGTTCATGGCATATAGCTGAAATACCTGCCATGGCATTCCCAAGAGCTTCCTCCATTTTTCTGAGATAGTTTGAGTTGCTCTCTTACAAGTAGGAGAACTTAATGCATCCCCCAAATGTTTCTGGATTCTGCTGGATTAAAGTCTGAAGCAGCAGACAGTTAAGGCACCTTGACTCCCCCCAACTGTGTGAGTGTCAGTAAATGCGCCATTGCTATTGACCAGGCCCTTCCTGGAAGCCTCAGCCACAGGATTACTTCATCTGAGCAATAATCAGACTTCAAAACATAGGTAGGGCACTCTGAACCCCAGGCCTGCTTTTTAAGTAACTTGTTAGATCTGTCAGACCACAGCATCTATAAGAAATACCTGGGAGGTGGCATGAGAAGGTGATCTACATGAAATGTAGAGTATTTTGATTGGCTTTTATTATTACAGAATGAACATCAAACATTATTTGTTCTTGCCATCTTGAATTTAAACTGCAAATATTTATTCTTTAGCCCCAAATGATCATTATAAAGACTATCACCAATATAGGAAGAATGCTTATGGTAGTAGTAATATTAAATGAAAAAAGAATATAAATATACACCCATGTTATGATAAAAATTCCATAAAGTTTGTATGTGTGTATGAATAGGTCTGTTCAGGCAAAGAGGAACAATGATGAGAAAAATGGTCTCTACTTTTCTATAATTATAGAAAGGGAAACCTAACAACTTGATATAGAGGCTGCCCAGAAGAGAAACTTCACTAGTGGAAAATCCAGGTACAAATTGTACTTTAAAAAATGAGATTATAGGTTATGTAAAAAAACAGCAGCAAAGGCTTCTGGGCAAAGATGAAATACGCCAGCCCCTTCTTGACTGAGTCACCAACCCAACAGACAGAGAGTTCCTGGCTGGAAAGCATTCCCTTCTCTTCTGGATCCTGCTCTGTGGTGGCATGGGCTTCTGAGAACAGGGTGGGGTTGAACCCTCCTGAGCATGAAGAACCAAAAGAAAACTTAACAGAAGAAACTCTTTGGAAATTGAAAGTTGTATTTATCAAAGTCTAGGGTTGTACTTTTGTTGTAAATTCTTTATCTCTGAGTCAGTATGGACATGACATAGAGAATAGAGAATTCTCAGCTACCACCTCATGCCTGCCAAGGGTCCGATGCTTGAGGAACACTGGGGCATTGGATACCCATTTACTAGCAAAGAGCTGTCTTGTGGGGTTCGGTCAGTCTTCAAGGAAGACTTGTCAGATACAAACTCTTGTAGAAAATCAAAAGGCTCAACTTGGGAACTAAGAGTTGGCTAAGTTGGGCCACATCTATGGTGCATATTTTTATCTATAATTAAAAAAAAAAAAAAAAAAAGAGTTGGCTAAGTTCCTAAGACAGCAAAAGGTTAGAATAAACTAAATCATCCTCTGCTGCTAGGGTGTTCCCTACCCTGTTCCATTTTACAGATGAGAACACTGAGGTCCAGAGAGAAAAAGGAATGTGATCAAGATCTCATAACAAGCCTGTGGCAGGCAAACCTGGATCTTCCTATTCCCCGTCCAACATGTCTTCTGCTGCCCCTTGTTAATCTCAACTCCAAGAACGCTATGTAGTGAACTTGAACTAGAATACAAGAAGGTACAAAGGAGACCTGTTTTTGCCTTGCTTTATTAAAGTAGTCTAGTCACATCACTGCTGTTCAGAGATTACTAATCCAGGCAAACAGGTAACTCTCTTGAATGGGGATGGGTGATGGCAATAATTAGGTTTCTGACAACTAAGTGATCATTCTAATTTTCTGATCAGTCTCGCCACGACTGAGCTGGGACTCATGTAGTCATGTCTGTCACCTCCCTACAGATTCTATTAGGTTGTTTCAAAAGTTTTGTCCGTCTTAATGTCATGTGCTTTTGTAGCTCCATATCTCAATAAATATTTATTCTACTGTGTCATGGTATATACTGATCGATGGAGAATTTTGTACTCTATACATTGATGCTGTTCATTTTTTTCTATTTTTAATTTTTTTTATTCTTTTCAGCCTATTACTATATGATGTCATTAAGCGATTTTCAGCCAATTTTTCTCTAC
>CAUYPK010021268.1:0-12751 GCA_963574355.1 Loris lydekkerianus | reverse complement strand
GAAGTGGAAGACATTATTCTTAATAAAGCATCACAAGAATAGAGAAGCATGAATCCTATGTACTCAATTTTGATATGAGGACAATTAATGACAATTAAGGTCATGGGGGGGAAGGAAAAGCAGAGAGAGGGAAGGAGGGAGTGGGGTGGGGCCTTGGTGTGTGTCACACTTTCTGGGGGCAAGACATGATTGCAAGAGGTACTTTACCTAAAAATGCAATCAGTGTAATCTGGCTTATTGTACCCTCAATGAATCCCCAACAATAAAAAAATAATAATAATAAGTACATTAAAAAACAGAAATAAAAAGAAAAAATGAGAGACAGATTTAGGGCCTTCGGTTAAGCACCATTTTCAAAATGAAGGCAATTCACTCTACTCTTTCCTGCCACTTAGTATTATTATGTCATTAAAAAAAGTACTTTTCAATATGAAAAAAAATAGAAAGGATATAAACCCAGAACAAAGCTTAGCCCTTTCCCAGAGAGGACAGTTAAAAGCGCAGTACAGGCTCTTAGCTGTGACATAATTTCGTCAACCCTGAGGCCGTCATGCTCCCTGTTCCCCTGGATCCAAGGGTTTTTCTGGTGTCAGCACTCGCCTGTGTGTGGCTATTTGGGAACAGGGGAGGACACTGCTAGGGGACAGAGGAAGTCCCCGTGTTAGAGCAGGGACTGTAACGGGTTCACACTCATCCTGAACCACAGAATGTGCCTTATTTGCCAACAGGTCTTTGCAGACATGATCAGTGGGAACAAGGTCATTCCAGATCAGGGAATTAGAGTTCAATCCCTCAGCATGTGTCCCTCTGAGAGAAAAGAGACACAGAGACACAGGGCAAAGGCCACGTGACGAGGGAGGCAGGGATGGGGCAGGTTCTCCGAGCTGAGGAACGTGGAGGACTGACCACCGCAAAGAGAGCCAAAAGGGAGGCTGATGCGGACTCCCCCTGGGTCTCCAGAAGGAATCGTCCCTGCAGCCCCCTGGGTTCTGGACGCATGGCCTCCAGAACCTACTGAGGGATTCCTCTAGTTTAAAGCCACCAGGTTTGTGGTGCTTTGCTAAGCATCTCTAGGAAATCACCCTAAGGTCCAAAGGGGAAGATGGATGGACTTGAGAGGATGTGAGGAGGATGTGGCCTACAGCACAGGTGTGCAGAGACGGGACAGTTGACGTTGAGAGATGATCTTTCAAACAACCAGACTGCGGGACCTCAAGAGTTCAAAGAATGGGTGGGGCTGGGCATTTAGGGGACAGGGAGCCTGAACTGGGCCCAGAGCCACAAAACAGCCTTGTTCCTGTGCTATGAGGGGAGAGCGGTTGGGACACAGGAGGGGCCAGGTGAGAGTCGGCCAGCAGGGCTGGGCAGACCAGACCAGGTGGAGCAGCCAGGGCCACACTGAGGGACCGTCCTCTGCTTTGCCGTCGGTGGAGATTCTGGAATCTCCTTCCTCAGGCTGTTGCATTCTTGTGAGGCCGGCGTGTTTCGAGAATAAGAGGGAAAAGGCAATAATGATGAAAAGGCATAATGGTGCCAAGCCTCTGAAAGTTGGAGAAACCATCAACCAGATTAATGGCACCTCCTGAAAGTAATGTTTAGGCATTACTGATTTCTTTCAACGTTCTTTCCACAGCACATGTACATATTCTAACAGCAAACTCTCATGATGAAAACCAACAAATGTCATTGCACAATTGCTGTCGGTGAGCCGGGGTCTGGGCACACACCTGCCAACAAGCAGACCAGCTCTGGGCTCCAAGGTGCTTACATTTGGCAAAATCCTGGTTTGGAAATCAGGTCAGCAAGGCTGTTATGGGTGTCAGAGAAGGAAAATCCAAATCTATGTTGGCTCCTGTAGAGCATCTAACTTTCAGAAAGTCTCTCTGGAATCTATACTCTTAAATAATAAAACAAAATAGACCGGAGCAGGAGGGGCACCTTGGAAGCTCCTTAATTCATCTGTTTTAGTGGCAGTCAATACAGTGCTCCATTTGAAAATCACCATATTTCTTTTTAAATGAAGATAAATTACGTGTTGGTGCTTTGATGCTTCTAAGGTGATGTTTTAGAAAGATGCTCACTCACCAAAGTCAAATCAGCACATTGTACTCCATAAATGCACTCACATACACAGTTACGATTTAATAAAGAAAAAACATTCAGTCAAAGAATTAGAAAGCAGGGATGGTGCTGGTAAGTTTTGACATGGAAGGGCAGGTTTGCAGGGCACTAAGTTAAACCCCAGAATGTGCATTTGAATCTGTCTTTGACACTAACTGATATATGAACCCTTGGTAAGACACCAGCCCTCAATTTCTCCTTCATAAAATGAAGATTAAAAAATAATAATAATGCCTAACTCAGAGGCTCATTGTGCTGATTAACTGAAATTATGACCCCATGGTGCTACGCCAGGAATGCACTCAGGAAAGGTTAGCTGGTGCCTCTTTTATTATTCTTTTAATTTTTACTGTATGAATTATTTGATGACTGAGCCCTCCTGCTGCAAAACTAACTGGGAAAATGTATGGTACATTTTACCTAAGAATACATTATAAATAATCATAAAATGAAATATAATTCAGATCCCTTAGTTGACTTATTCTATTACCCAACCTTCCCACCAGGGGCTTGGCAAAATTTTTAGCTAGAAGCTAAGTATTTCCCTTTCACATTGTTTTTCATAACTTTTTCTGACCCTCATTCGTAAATACAAGTACCTGTATAACAGTACCAGAATACTCATTAGGTAAAAGTACGTTTACAGGGTTGGCACCTGTGGCTCAGAGGAGAAGGGCACCAGACACATATAATGGAAGAGGCGGATTCAAACCCGGTGCCAGCCAAAAACTGCAAAAAAAAACAAGTAGAGTAATGCAAGAATACGTCACTGCTGTCCACGTCAGTTTGAAGACACCCTGGCCTGGGGTCTCTCATAGCCACTTGGTACGGTCTCCCAGCACTGCAGGTGACCAGAGTTCATTCATTTCTGGTTTGATTTTTCTTGTTCTTATCCTTGGAAATTTTCTCTTTTGGAGTATTATCTTTTTCGTTATTGATCAGTGAAAGACTTACACATTAAGGGCCCTTGATGATTGGTCAAAAATATTGCATTAGGCTTTGAATTTTGTTCCTCCTTTTGGTTGTTGTTCATTTAAACTTTGGGGTTTCGTTTTTACATAGTTGGATCTATGGATATTTACTCTGTAGTTTCTTCAATTGGTTATATGCTTAAGAAACATCCTCCTAAAGCGAGTTGTGTTTTAACTTAGATCTTCATTTTTATTTCTCTTTTACATTTGACTCCCTAATCCATTAGGATTTTTTAAATTTAGTTTGAAGAATCTAAGTACTTTTGATTGCTTGTTGCTTTATGTTTTGATTTTACAAGATTAGTTGATGTCTTAGCATTACTTATTAAAGAAAAATGCATTTTTCCATTTGATTTTAAAATACCAATTTTTTCACTTAAGTTCTTTCTTTACAAGCTGTTGGCCCTAAAGAAAACACTATCTTAGAATAATTGTCAGTACCTATAAATGAGAAAGTCAGTGGAGGGCTCATCCGTATGCCTGGAGAAGCAGAGCTGCCTGCTGCGCCCCTGACGCGAGCCAGCTCCCCGTGGCCGTGGCTGCTCCTGTGTGAACCCTGGTGGGCTGATAGCTCCCAGGCTCTGGGAAGATGGGCAGACAGCTTCTGCCAGCTTCCTGGCACTTCCTGTGCAAATACCCATCCAGATTGCATTGTTCCAAAGGACCTTCCACATATTTACATGTTTAGCAAATGTAATCCCCCCAGTAAGTGCAGCGGCTCCAGCCTTTAGGCAAAGCTTGTCTCTGAGGAGTACACGGGAAATCTTGCACACATCAGCCGGGGCCCTGGCCACCCTGGAGCGGGAGCTGATGCCACTACCTTCCTCTGGCCAGGCAGGATTGCAAAGCCCACCCCTAGGACAGAAGGGAGGAAGAAGCCACAAGGCTCCATGCACCAGCCGTCTGTCTAATGTCAGAACACATAAAGGAAGCTCCCAGCTGCGGCACTGCCATTGACTCCCTGCCAGAAGGTGGCCAATCACGGATTCACAGTGCACTGCACACATGCACGCACATGTACACACAGGCACCCATGCACACATGTACACACGTGCACACGCACTTTCAGTTTCACAGCCAGAGGCATTGCTGAATGATTTGCAGACCCAAGTGAGAAGGGTCTTTCTTTACCCTCCTGCTCACTAATTCCTGGAGCTCACCTGGGAATTTTTATTGAATGTGTCGTACCAGTTAGCTCCATTTGTTTTTTTTTCCACGTGTTCCTGAATAGTTCAACCCTAAAGACACATACGGTCCTTCAGAACATATATGATTCCAAACAAAATAACTTCGCCACTGAGAGGAGCTCTGAGCAAGAAGGGTACCTGGCAAGGTTTGCTGAAGCTTGTGCTGGGGCTGGGGGTGCACAGGGCTGGGCTGCGAAGTCAGAGGCCCAGTGGGATGAAAATTGGGTCGGGGGGGTGCTGGGGGCCTGGGGCCTGGAGCCTGAGCAGGCTAGGTTGAGTGGGGCTGAACGGATGTGGCAGGCTGTCAGCAAAATGGGGTGGGGGGCCAGAGCTGAGTGTCTGTGTGAGCAGGGGAGGGCACTCACAGGAAGGGCAGGATGAGGGGGCTTTCACTAGGGAATGGTCCAGACAGAACGTCACAGGACGCCCACATGGGGTGCTGGCCTTGGAAAACACACTGTTTTTTCAGAGGGCGGAATCAGAGGGCAGGAATCTTGGAGGGTGAGGTTGGCAGGGGTGGCACATGAAGGGGTGGGAGTCACAAACTTCGAGGGGGGAAAGCAAGGCTGAGTGAGCCCTGTGGTGCCGGATTTGACTGGAGATATTGGTGTGAACTCACAACTTTCCACATAAAAGAATGTTTCTAGAAAAGAAACGCAGCCATAAATGTGCCTGTGTGTGTGTGTCCACACACGTGTCATGCAGCTCTGCCCACAGCGTGACCCACCCTGAGTGCCCAGACCATGGGCTCAAGGCCCCTTCTCCTTGGGCGGACCCAGCTCTCCCTGGGAACCAGCTGAGAAAACATGAGTGTGGGGGTAAATAGGGCTGAGGATGGGCCATGATATTTTGACCAAAACACGGATACAAACCAAGGGCAGAGAGGTGGGTTGAAGAGCAGGCTGTGCGCATGGCTTGAAGGTGGCCTAACCCATCATGCTCAGTAGCTGCTAACTGACCTGTAACCTTCAGAGTGTCACGGCCACGACACGATAGTCAAAGGGAGATTGAGGAGACATGACAGCCTGTGGCTCCGAGGTGGTTCCTGTGTTGTAAAGGACACTTCTGAGGCCCAGGTGAGTAGAGTCAGGCAACATGTGCAGCTCAGTGTTGATCCCTCCTCCGCCGGCTCCACCATCATTTCCTACGAGAATAACCGCGCTTGCGGAGAAGATGCAGAAAGTGTGCAGGTCCATCAGGCGTCAGGAGGGCACTTCATCCTCAAAGGGTCTAGGGGAAAAGTGCCTGCTGTACTCACAACACTTCTGTAAGTGGTTTGCAGGTGTTTAAAAAAAAAAAAAAAAAAAAGTTTCAGCCATTTTAGAGCCGTTATCAGTATGTGTGAAGAGAGGCTAAAACTTCTGATGAAAATAAATCCTCAAACATCGTGGCAGTCTCTGGACCCACTTAGGGCTTTTCTGGAGCTGTGGCCTGGATGATTCCCAGGTCACACGCTCCTCTGCTGAGGTGACACAGGCATGCCGCAACCTGCCAGCACTTTGCACCACGGTGAACACCCCGTAAGTTTGCCAGTGTCCTGATTAAAGGACACAGGACCAGCAGTGATCTCACGTCAGCTGCCAACCTGGGAAAGACTGTCTCTCCCTGGGCAGGGGGACAGAGGGGCGTCCTGTAATCTTTGTTCTTGAAAGCTGGAAATCACTGATTTAGAGCAACTTTCGAAGGGCCACTCCAGCAGTGTCCTGCCACCCAGACCCCTGTCCTATAAGCTCGTGGGTAAGGGCTCAGGGTCTCCAAGCCTGGGGCCACACAGCCTCGTTCTTGTTTGAGACTTTTCTTTCCAATGTTCAGATAATGACTATGTGCAGGGCATTCACGAGGACCATTTCAGGGACCGTGTCTCAAATTGGCATGGCAAGTGTTACCATGATGGGGGAGGTTCGTGTTGGTGCCTGCACGGGAGGCAGCCTCCCGCCTGGCCTCGTACTGGTAAACAACCAGTCCACCTGTTCTTAACCCAGGTGCTAATATCCTGTGCCGTCCAGCTGAGCAGATCCCGAGCTACCACCCTCCCTGCGGCAGGGGGACGCTGAGGCATATGGGAGAGGAGGGGCTCGTGGGCCCAGGTGAGGCCGGACCTTAGCTCTGCTTGTTCACCTGATGACTCATCTCTCCTCCAGCATGGCCCAAGTGAACTCTGAGTGCCTGGCACTGCAGAGAAAACCAGGGGGACTGAATCCTACCTGGAGAACACACGCAGCAGCCAGCGTGGAGCCTCCACATCTGGGGCCCTTTGATCCACCCAAAGACACATTGTCACCACACCTGTCAGGCCAGGAAGTGAGCAGCTGAAATCAGAGCCGCTGGCCTCCAATGCATGACCTCCTCTGCAGAGCCCCTGTGCCCCTCCTGAGCTTTGCTCCACCTCCTGTGCATGTCCAGCCCTCGGAGCGACTCAGCTGCACACGGCTCTCCTGCCTTCGCCTCTTTTCATTCCGTGTTTGGGCTTGAATTGTTAAAGCAGACAAGCGATATAAAAGGAATCGCCACTCAAAAGTGCTGTGTGACATAGGTATAATCATTTTGGTCCTGGTTACTTTTAGGAGGGTGAGGAAGGGTGACAGTTCGTCAAATTAGGAACAAAGTGGCATCACTGGACTCCTCAGGAGCCCTTTGCACTCATCCTGGGCTTGCTCGCTCACTGCAGACACACCCAGCGCTGCCCATGCCGCTGAGGGGCCGTTTGAATCAGATGCCTATCTCATTCATATTAACAATGACAATAATAATAACATAGGTAGTCACCATTGTAAACTTTTTAAAAAATATTTATGGCTGGCAGCGCCTGTGGCTCAGTGAGTAAGACGCCAGCCCCATACGGTGGCAGGTTCAAATCCGGCACTGGTCAAAATGCAACAAAAAGCAGCCGGGTATGTGGTGGGCGCCTGCAATCCCAGCTATTCGGGAGGCTGAGGCAAGAGAATTGCCCAAGCCCAAGAGCTGGAGGTTGCCATGAGCTGTGATGCCACAGCACTCTACCGAGGGTGATGAAGTGAGACTCTGTCTCTACAAAAAAAAAAAAAAAAAAAAGTACGGCCTCCGCGATGTTAGTAGGTATTTTTATTAACTGCGTTTGTAAGCCCTGATCTCCACAGGGTTGCACTTGTGTAGCTGGGGACGTGCGACCTAGAGCCAGAGAGACGTGCCCAGGACCCGGGGAGGCCGGGCCTTCCTGCTGGCTGCATGTCCCAGGGTTGGTTCCTCTGCGTCACCTTCAAAGGCCACAGGTTGTCTCAGATATTTAACATCCATCCCTACCCAGCCCCTAGAATTTCTGGGAAACCCAGAAGCCTGAGCCGGGCCCCAAGTGCTCTGACATAGGTCATCTAGCGGGGACACCTCACGGGGTTTAGAGGCTCTGCAGGGAGTTCTCTCCCGGCCCAGCTGGGATTATTCCTGCTCCTTCCATCTTTGCCCTGGGTTCTGGTCAGGGCGCTGTCTCCCTCCTTCTGCAGAGGCTCCATTCCCCTTCTGCTAGTGGCTTCCTTGCAGTTCTAGAACACTCTACATTAACACAGGAAGCAGCCCATTCACAAGGGACGGATCAATGTCAACATGGAGTTGTCAGGTCAGCCGGCAGGCAACCTGAGGAGCCAGACGCTTATCAAAGATTAAACACTTTCAGTTTCTTTAAAGGACAGACTCTTGAGTTTTCCTAGCACAGTGACATGCGGTTTGTGAGGGTCTAAGAAGATGCATGCAGGCTATCCCGAGTGTTAGCAGCCCCTACTTTTCTCCATCCCTGTGTCCACCTTGCTGTAAACTACTGCTAATAAATGTCCCCGTGTTTACATCCAGGCTTTCATTCCCTCCCTCCTGCCCCAGCCAATAATGCTTCTGTGTTTGACCTACAATTCTTTCCTTAGCTCATTACAGAAAGTTACTCCTCCGTGCATGTTTTTAAAAATCACAGGGAAGATACCTGTATTTTACCAGAAACTCCAAAGAAATGTTGACTGCCCGGGTGTGTTTCACTCCCTAAATTCTCAATATCTGGATATCTGGCATGTTTCAAATACACATCTTGTTCTTTGGTTTGAAATTGAAATCATTGTTATAGATGTTGTACACAGGATTGCTTTTTTATTTTCTGTCCTTAAGTGCAGGGCAGCTAAAACAAGCACATAATTACATTGTCAGAGACAAGGAGGGCGCAAAGCCCCCCTCCCCCCCCCCCCCAGTCAGATCTTGCTGAGCTCAGCGCTGTTTCTCAGGACTGCTGGGGAGCTTCCACCACCAGATCCATTTGGCTCTATTTAGGAACCAAGTCCAGGAAGGTAGTTATTGTACAAGATTAGTTTCCTGTAGGCCATAAATTGGCAGTAGCAGAAAAATACAGGATGAATTTATTAGCGGGCAAGGTCAGCTAAGAGGAAGGCCGGCTGGCTGGGGTGCTGGTGGCCTTTCATCCCCCACATCCCCACCTCAGACAGGCTGAAAAAGACCCTGTAACTACTTAATTACTTCTTAATAGTTTTAAGCAAATTCAAAGGCTGGCGTTGCTAAGTGCCTGGAGGTAAAAGCAGCCTGGAATATGTTAGGAATGCCTGTTTGCTGGAGTTTCTGAAACCTGATGAGGCCCCCTTACAATCTGAGGCTTTGTGAAGGTCTTCGCCTTATTTGGTGTTGATTGCTAGGTATTCACTTTGAAGCTAGAATTGTGCATTTGGGAATAGAGGAGCCCCTTCTAAACAGTGAAGAGAGAAATTTATGGAGTCAAAAATACAGTGGTTTCCAACCAGAGGTATGATAATGGGATAAACGTCTCTGCAGGTGCCTGCTTTAGAAAGAACAGGGACAGGCAGCATTGTTTAAAGAAAAATGGCTAGTTATCGGAAAACACATAGGTAAACATAGACCCTAATAAGTCTGTATAAGGCTACTTGCCTTATAAAGATGTTTCTGCACTCATGGAAGGAACCTCCCTCAGTTACCTGAGCCCCTCTGCCGCGTTAGAAACGTAACCCCCTTTTTCTTCTTTTGATAGTTTTCCAAATGGCTTAAAGTGTCGGGCAAAATTAGGCCCTGCTGGTAGCAGATGAAGTACTTGGATGCAGTTTTTTAGGGCTTTTGCATGAAAGATTGTAATTCAAATTATGACTACACACAAGATCTGCAGCCAGTTACGGGAGACCCCCTCCCCAACCTCCCTTCCTAGGAGGCCCCGGGCACCCCATCTAGGCCTCACCTCCTCATTGCTGGCCAGGCGGGACAGGCAGGGTAGACGATTTAAGGGTAGATGATTTAAGGTAGAAGGGGAACTCCTCCTGTCCTGTCCTGGAAAAGAGTCTGGTTTTAGGTAAACTCCCTAATTTCTACTGAGAACAGCATGCAGGTGGCAAAGACAGGGTGTGCCTCAGAGCCACGACACTGTGCACAGACGGCCTGATCCCATCACCCTGATCTGGGGCAGCCGGGAGGGGTGCTCACAGGCCGAGGGAGGGGAGGTCACTCAGTGTCACAGCTTCTCCAGCCTGTGCATTTGTCCAACCCATAAAATAGTTTGGGAAAGTTCCCTGAGGACTGGTCTAAACAGACGTTCAAGTGCTCCCTGGATCCTTCCTCACAGCCCAGGGAAAGGGCGCCCAGCCCGGATGAGCCCACCTGCCCCTGGTAGAGGTGCCCAGTCCTGCTCCGGGCATGGGTGGGGCAGGGTGGCCCAGCAGTGCACCTGTGACTGTGAGGGATCAGCCAATAGTTTCCTGGGGTTTTTCCCCCTTTTCTATTCCAAGGAGGTGGGGGTCTCAGGGGTTCACAAGCTCCATGCGTATACCTCCGGCTCGGGCTGGGGCCTCTGAGTCAGGCCAGACCCAACCACTGGTGACCTTCCCAAAGCCAATTATCACAAAATAAATTCAGAAATTAAGTGGAGACCTCCAAATCATGCCAGAAAGAGCCTTCACAAGGCCATCTGAGGCCAAGCAGTAGTTGGCAGCATCTTCGTTTGCTCACCAGGGCAGCCCAAATCCGTCGTTCCCAGAACACGAAGAACTTCTCTTTCCCATGTTGCTCTGAAGTAGGTTTTAGCCAATCTTGGAAATCTCAGGTCAACAAAAGTCAGACCTCAATCATGATGGGTTCAATTGGAAAAAAGACAATTCTGAGCTGGATCTCCTGGGCTTCCTGGTTCAGGCATCCTTGGAGACACGCCTGGTTACTATTTTTGTTTCTATAGAAAAAACAAGTGAGCAGAGCCCTGGAAGGGGAGAATGCTATTCAGAGCCAGAGACATTCCTGGGGGACTTCAAAGATGCCCCACAGCCCTGGCTGAGGACCTCCTCCCAGAGCCTGCTCCCCAGGAGCTGTGGGCTGTGGCCAACCCCCACCTACCCCTGACGGGGAAGAATGCGTCCAGGGAGTGGTGGGAGCCGGAGAGGCAGCCTGACAAGAACAGTGACCTTGTCTCCTGGACACCCACAGTGACACTCCAGTTGCCACACAGACCACCCCAACTCTGTGCCGTCACTGCACAGATGAAGGCCCTGCCCTGCTGTGGCGCCAACTCGGGCGCATGGTGACCCTTGTCCCTACGCATGTCACTAAAGGCCCAAAGCAGCCTGAGCCCTACAGGGAAGGAGAAAACAGACGTCAGGGCCCCGACACTCCTGAGTGAGACACAAGGTGGCTTTTTACACACCCACATCCACATACACACCCCACCCACTCCCACACACAACACACATCCCACACACACTCACTCACACCACACACCCCACCTGCTTGCACACGCAACACACACCCCACACATACACACACCCCACAGATGCTCACACACACCCCACACCCCACAGATGCTTACACACACCCCACCCACTCGCACACACACAACACACAACACACACACTCACACCACACACCCCACAGATGCTCACACACACCCCACACACCCCACCTGCTTGCACACACAACACATACACACTCACTCATACACACCAAACACCTACACACACCCCACAGATGCTCACACACACCCCGCACACTCACACACCCCACACACACCCCACCCGCTCACACCCCACACTCTTATACACACCCCCCACACTCACATACACCACAGACTCTCACCCACACAGCCCACATGCACACACACCCCACACACACCACATGCTCACACTCACCACACCCACACCACACAACACCACATCTACACACACAGACACACATATCCCACACATACCACATCTGCACACACAGGTCTACACACACACATCTACATACACACCCATATTACATACTCAGAGACACACACGTACCCCACATCTACACACACAGACACACAGAATTTAAAATTCTTTTTAATATTTAAGGAATGAGGAAAGAAAACATGGCCTGTGTGCACTGGGAGTCCTCATCACGACCAGGAGACAACACTCTGACAGGTGCTGCCACATGGAGGGACCCTGAAACGTTGCTGTAGGTGAACAAGCCAGTCAGGAAAGGCCACAGGTGTCCGTCCCTCGTCTGTGAAGTGTCCAGGATGGGCGGCAGGTGCAGTTTCCGGGGAGGAAATGGAGCCCAGCACTCGTGGTATGGGGTTTCTTTCCAAGGTGGTACAGTTCTAAAGTTGGGTCGTGAAGATGGCTGCCCAGCTTTGTGAATGTGCTACCACTGGAATGCACGCCTTTAAAAAGCAGGTGTGGCGAGGTGGGCGTCATCTCTTCATACACATGAAACTAAACAAGGGAGGAGCGGTGGCAGCTAAGAGCAGGGTCCCCAGGGCGGTGGCAGATGAAAGTGGGGGGGCAGGGGCCCAGGGCAGTGGTAGCTGACAGCGGGGGACCCCAGGGTGGTGGCATTCGAGAGCGAGGGGACCCCAGCACTCTGCGCCCTCACACAGCTTCACGAGGCATCACTTCTGTGCAGCAATCTCCCACCAGGCAAAGGCTACTGGGCTTCGGATGGGCACCCGACGTTGCAGTGCAACTTTCTAAGGGACCTAGTTTGCTCAGCATCCTGGCTCACTCACAAGTCCCTCTTTGAGTTTTAATGGACCTGCTAATTTCAGTGGAACTAACAGGCATCAAGAAAGAACTGCCAACTTGGTCAGGACTTCAGTCGTTTGAACAACGTTGGCCTGGAAACCACCCACGTTTGCCTATTTCGCAATAAAACCCCAAGTCAATGAAATGTGTTTTCACTTAACTAGTCTCCAGGGATTTTGTTTTGCTGTCTGTAGGGGCAGCTTCCTGGCCAGCGGGAGCTGGGTTTGCAGGCGAGCTGATGGCTCCACCTGGGCACCCTAACCTCGCGTCTCACCGTGCGCTCCTCAGTGACCAGGGCACACTGACCTGGCGTCTCACCGTGCGCTCCTCAGTGACCAGGGCACAACAACCTGGCGTCTCACCGTGCGCTCCTCAGTGACCCGGGCACACCACCCTCGTCGCTCACCGTGCGCTCCTCACTGACCCGGGCACCCCTACCTGGCGTCTCTCCGTGCCCGCCTCAGTGAGC
>CAUYPK010021259.1:0-54035 GCA_963574355.1 Loris lydekkerianus | reverse complement strand
GGGGAGTTGATCTACTCTGATTATTCATATTGCCAGAGTTTTTCTGTTGATTTCACCTCATGATTGTTTTTCACCATTGCCTCTGGCTGTCCTCAGAGTTGGGGAGGTGTCTCTCCAAGATTAGACCCCAGCAGGATCACTCTATTGTTGCTGGATCTTTGTAGGGAGTGGCCCTGTTTAGTTCTTCTGGAGCTGTTCTAGGTAGGGAGTTCTGGTTGTGGAAGCAGCTCTGGTGTGTTACACACCCATATCCAGCAACAGGGCTGGGGGTAGTGTGCATGGTTCTGGGAGTGCTTGGCGCCCAGTGACTTTGGCACAGAGAGCCCAAGCTCCAGCAGTCTCTGGCCAGGAGAAGGGCTCTGTGCAGAGGCAGGGAGGGCTCCAGAGGGCACGCAGCTACCCGAGTCCCTGGCCAGATGAACGGGCTAGTGTGGAGGCTGGGAGGACAAAGGGAGGTTGCAAGGTTGCGTGGCTCCTGAAGTTCCTAGTCAGGGAATGTGGAGGCCCAGTGGGTGCAGGTCACCGGTTGGGGTCGCTGCGCAGCTCTTATGGAGGTCTGGGCAGCGCCAAGCCCTGGAGTTTGAGGTTGCTATGAGCTGTGACGTCAGGGCACTCTACCCAGGGCAACAGCTCAAGGCTCCAGTGTGCCAAAACTGTGTCACTCTTCCCGTAAGGATTAAGGCTGTAAGGCAGCTCTCTCCCTGCCTTTAGGCTGCTTAGTCACTAGTTTACTTTGTCCCGCCCATTCCTTGCTCTTGGACCCTGAGGGCGGAGCTTGCCAGAGCAGTTCTTTCACAATGGCTTACTTGCCCAGCTCAGTGGCTCATTGTGGGGTCCCTGACAATGCCCAACATTCTCCACACTCCTGCCAAGCTCTCCCCAAGGCAGCTCAACTGAGTGCCAAGTCCAAGAACACCAAAACAGTTCACAGGTAAGGCCTTTCCGTTTTGCAGTCTCACTGCTGCTTGTACTCATGGTTGCCGGTGTGATTAGGTTGATCGAACACACGCAGGCACTTGCCAGTTTTCCATTGTTTTTTTCCTCCTTCTGGGGTCCAGAAGTCCCTTGCTGGCTCCCTGTATTCTCAAAGGGATGATCATAGGCAGATCCCACCAGCCAGAGATGCCTGGATTCTTGTCTCCCCAGACTCCCGTGCCCAGTTGCAGGGAAGCTGTTACTCAGCCGCTATCTTCAATCCAATCCCAATGTACAGTGTTTATGAAGTCTACAGTACTGTGCTGTAATGTCCATGCCTTCACATTCGCTCACAACTTACTCACTGACTCACCTAAGGCAATTTCCATTCGTGGTAAGTGGTTGATTCAGATGCACTATTTTTTATCTATCTTTTATGCTATATTTTTACTGCATCTTTTCTATGTTTAGATGTGCTTAGACATACAAATACTTACCATTGTGTTATAATTGCTTGCTATACTCAATACTGTAACATGCTATGTAGGTTTGTAGCATGGGAGAAATAGAGTATACTCTATGACCTAGGTATATAGCAGGCAATAGCACCTAGGTTTGTGCAAGTACACTTTATGATGTTCATACAAAGATGAAATTGCTTAAGAAAACATTTTTGAGAGGGGGGGAAGGCTGGGTGGAGAGAGGATGATTGGGGAGATTACACCTACGGTGCATCTTACAAGGGTATATGTGAAACTTAGTAAATGTAGAATATAAATGTCTTAACATAATAACTAAGAAAATACCAGGAAGACTATGTTAATCAGTGTGATGAAAATATGTCAAATGGTCTATTAAACCAGTGTATGGTGCCCCATGATAGCATTTATGTACACAGCTATGATTTAATAATAAAAAAAGAAAACATTTTTCAGAATATATCACTATCATTATATGATATGCATAACTATATTATTGTTATACATATTATATTACACCTGTGTTATAAAACTAAATATATATTCTCACAATTATTACTTTATATAATTGTATTTCTTTTACAAAAAGCTGAGAGGACAGATAAAATGTATATTTTTAGTTTTTGAAATATTCTTATTTATCATTTCTGTTTCTTTTTTGTTTGTTCCAGTGGAACAAATAAAAATTTATTTATTCAAGTTATAATCCAGAGACATTTCTTTAGCACAACACGGCCTTGCTTGCACCTGCCTCCTTTGGGCAAATATGTTTTCCTTCTATATATTCTATATATAAATATATATTACATATCTATATACATAATATATGAATATGTTATGTAAACATGTATTGAACATAAATATATAATAAACATATATTATATAAAATATGTATTATATAATATATATTTATAAATAATATATGTTATGAATATTATATGTAATACATATCATATATAAATTTATATTATATATATATATAATAGGCCCAGCAATACATGACATACTTATTTTTTTCTTATATGTATTGTTTTATACTATTGCTTCTTCTTCTTCTATTTTTTTTTTTTTTTTTTTTTGCAGTTTTTGACCAGGCTGGGTTTGAACCCGCCACCTCCAGTACATGGAGCCAGCCCCCTACTCCTTTCAGCCACAGGCACTACCCTATACCATTGCTTCTTAAATGAGTTAGGAGAAGAAAGGAGAAAAAGTTCACATTTATGTTGTTTTTTACAATTACATAATTGCCTTTACTGGTACTCTGTTTTTTCTTGTGGATTCAAATTATTCCCTAAGGTAATTTCCTTTCAGCCAAAATAATTTCCATTAGTATTTATTGTAAGGTGGGTTTGCTAAAGCAAATTATCTTTATTTTTGTTTATTTGGAAATATCTTTATTTTTGAAAAGATAGTTTTGCTGGATATAGGATTCTTGGCTGACAGGTTTTTTTTTTTTTTTTTTTTTTCTTTTCCTTTGAGCACTTTGAATATGTTATTACATTGCCTTCTGGCTTTCATTGTTCCTGTTGAAAAGGCAGATTTTCTTATAAGTGATGAGTGATTGTTCTCTTGCTGCTTCAAGATTTTCTCCTTGTCTTTGCCTTTTAGCATTTTTACTACAATGTGTGTCTGTCTGGGGATCTTTTTGTGTTAGTTCATAAACTTTACGTATTATTTGATGACTGGCTGGATTATTTTAGTGAAGTCTATTCTCTCCCACAGTATGAAGTTTTCTTTTCTTTTCAAATGTCCATAACTCTCATTATGGTTATGATGACACAAATGTTTGCAGATGTATAAAAACATCCAATTGTACATATTAACTGTGTGCAGCTCTTTTCAGATGTTGCTCCTCAGGGTGCAGCCTTTGGTATGACCATAGTCATTCTGGGGTGACCATGGCTTTGGCAGGACTAATTTTGCCCCTTTTCCCAGTCATATCAGCTTTTAGTCACCATAAATTGTCAGCAGATTGCAGGCAACTTGTTTTTATCAGAAGAAATGTTGGAAATTTGTTGTTTGAAAATTCCCCATAGCCTAAATTGCTCAACAAATTGATCCAGTTAAGTTGGAGCTCCTTTAAATAGGTAGTTCTTGAGGACAATTTTTTTCTCTCCTTCAGACCTTGCAGGGATGAATGGAGGTCAATGTTTAAAATTTGTACTGACCCCCAGGAGCTCCATTCCTCCGTCTTTTCCCCAGATTCTCTCTGGCAAACCAACAGGCCTGCAGTTTAGCCTATGTCACCAATGATTCTGACAGTTTCCTCCCAATTCTTTCCATCACAACCTCCATTTTTTTTCTTTTCAGGGTGACAAAGAGAGATTTTATTTAGGAAGAACAAAGAGAAAGTTTAGAGCACTTACAAAGAGAGTTTGAAGTAGGTCCCTCACATGAGGAGAGAAAGTGAGAGAGAACAACCTCCATTGTTTATGGAGGCACCTCAGGCTTGAGCTTCCCTTCACACCATGCTACAAATGAGGTCAACATCTTGTAAAGAGGTTCAGAGCTCTTTGTTTGAAGGCCCACTTCTTACCTAAGCAAAACCTCTGATCCATGGCTCTGGAGCTGAGTGAGAGTTGAAACAATGGCACCCTTCTCTCTGAGTGGCATCCCTGCTTCAGAGACTTAGTATTTGGTAGAGGAGGAGATAATAGGCTCAGGCTTTCATCTTTGCCTCCCCTGGCTTGGAGTCTCTGATTTATGAACTACAAACAAGCCAAGGTGAGGTCAGCCCAGACCACAGTATTCCAAGCATATCACATCTGTGGTAGAGCCTCCATCCCAATAATGAGGAGTGGGAAGAAGAAGGGACAGCACCCAACCTCTCAGCTGCATTCACCTTGACCTCAGTCTTGAAATAGGTAGCTGGGAGAAGAATGAGAAATGGCAATGTCATGCACCTCCCAAGAAGGCAGCCCACCTTCTGAACTTGAGGGTGGAGAGAGAGGTAACTCTGAGTGTGGCAGGTGCAGTGGAGTGACTCTCACTGAGCTGAGAATAGGGTGAAGGAAGTCTTGGTTCAGCTACCACAGACTCTTGCTGTTCTTACTGACTTTTAGTAGAAATTCTTGAATAAATGTTTCTTTGTTTTGTTGAATGCCCATAAAACTATTTACAAAGACTTAAGTTGTTTTTCTAATTTTCACAGTTCTACTAAGGAGTGAACACACACTTCCTCGTGCTATCATAGTACATGTGTAACTCAAAGAAGGGTACTTTCTTAACCTCATAAAGAGCAGGTATACAATTCCTACAGGTAACATCATACTTAGTAGTGAAAAATTGAGTTCTTTCTCAATAACATCAGCAAAATGCAAGAATGTCATCTCTTATAGTGCTCAAAATGGAAGCCAGTGCAATAAGGCAAGAAAAAGAAATAAAAGGCATATTGATGAATAAGAAGAGAACAAAAATTTCTCTTTATATGCAACACAACTGTCTATGTAGAAAATCCCAGGGAATTTACAAAAAAGCTTCTAACATAAACAAGTGAATTCAGTAAGGGTATAGGGCACAAGCTCAGTATATAAAAACCGAGTATATTTCTGTATACTAGCAATGTATAACTGGAATTCAAAAATTTATGAAACAGTACATCTAGCACAGTTGAAAACATCAAATACTTAGGTGTAAATCTAATAAAATATGTATAGGGTCCATATGCCAGAAATGATAAAACACCAGTGAAGAAAATTGAATGAGACCTGAGTAAGTGTAGACATTTGTAACCATGAGTTGGAAAATTCAGTGTGGTTGAGATGTTAATTCTCCCCAAATTGATCTAGAAATTGTCACAACCCTATCTGAAGTCCCAGATTTTGCAAATAGATATTAGTAAGCATTTCCTAAAATTTATATGGAAAGACACAGAAATTAGAAGAGCAAAATCAATTTTGAAAAAGAAGAATAAAAGTGGAGGACTCACACCATCAAGACAAGATGAGACAGTATTAATAAAATAACAGTCACATAGATTAACAGAGTAGGAGTCCAGAAATAGACTCACGCAAATGACTTTGACAAAGATACACAGGAAATTCAATGAAGAAAGTACGATTTTTTAAACAAATTGTGCTCAAGAGTATGGGGGCCCAGGAAGGGTCAGGTCTCCGGCCCCCTGCTTATCTAGGTTCTGGACACAGACCACTAGGCTACTTTGCTCAGGAACAACATAGGCACCCGAGGGCTATTTGCTTTAGCAGGAGAGAGACAGAGAGAGAGAGAGAGAGAGAGAGAATTTGAGGGAGTGAAGCAGTGTTAGTAAGAAGAATACATCTCAGTCTTTGGTAGAGAGAGAGGCCATGCAGGCATTCTGTATGCAGGAGAAGCAACAGAGTCAAGAGTGAGCAGGTCCATGATAGAATGCGTGCTCCCAACTGCCTCCTCCAGCCTCTTAGAGACACTCCTGTGGCTCTTAACACCACAGGTTTAGAGACTGCCAATCACTGATGCTCTTGTCTTGGAGCTCTCATGTTTGTTAGGAGACCCAAATCCCTCCCACATCCCTTTTCACCAAGGTGTTACATTACTGAGCTATACAGGTGTTTCTTATAACTCTCACTCCTCCATGCCATATGCTATATGGGCTGCTACACAAGAGTTGGGTATTCCTATGCAAAGAAACTTTATCCAGATCTTACATCTCATACAACAGGGAAGGGAAGCCCTTTTTAAAATGAATTATAAATGTAAATGTAAATAGTGAAAGTACAAAACTTTTACAAGAAAACAGAGGACAATATTGATATGACTATAAATTAGGTAGAATTTTTAGACATGATACTGAAAGCATGGTACATGAAAGAAAAAAATAAAGTGGGCTTCATTAAAATTAAAAACTGTTTCTCTGAAAGGAAGAGCAGAGAGAGGGAAGGAGGGAGGGGGGTGGGACCTTGGTGTATGCCACACCTTTTGGGGGCAAGACAAGATTTTAAGAGAGACTTTACCTAACAAATGCAATCAGTGTAATCTGGTTTCTTGTACCCTCAATGAATCCCAACAATAATAAAAAAAACAAAGCAAAAACAGTTGTTCTAGGGAAGTCACTGTTGAAGAAATGAAGAAATGTCTGCAAATCACATTTGTGAGAAAGGATTTGTGTCTAGTGTACATAGAAAAAATTTTAAGTTCCTACAAGTCACTAAATAATCTAATTTTTAAACGAGCAAAAGGGGCTTACTGTAATCCCAGCACTCTGGGAGGCTGAGGTGAGTGGATTGCTTGAGCTCAGGAGTTCAAGACCAGCCTGAACCAGAGCGAGAATCTGTCTCCATGAAAAATAGAAAAACTAGCCTGGCATTGTGGCAGGTACCTATAGTCCCAGGTACTTGGGAGGCTGAGGATGGAGGACCATTTTAGCCCAAGAGTTTGAGGTTGCTGTGAGCTCAAAAAAAAAAAAAAAAAAAAAAAAGGGCAAAAGGTCTAAGTAGATACTTCATCAAAGAAGACATACAGATAGCAAATAAATATATGAAAAGATTCCTAGTATTATTAATCATTACAGAAGTACAAATTAAAATTACAATGAGATATAACTATACTCCTATTAGGGTTGCTAAAATAAAACGTCTGACAATACCAAGTGTTGGCAAGGATATATGGTAACTGGAACTCCAGTAGATTGCTCATGGAACCAACAAATGTCACAACCATTGTGGGAAGCGATTTGGAAGTATCTTATGGGTATAAAGTTAACTATACTCAGCGACCCCATTCTCAGTAAATAAAAACTTATGTTCACATAAAGACCTATATATAAATTGTATAGCAGCTTTATTTGTAATAGCCAGAAACTGGAAATAGCACACATGTTTACATATTTTTCAACAGATTAAAAAAAACTGGGATACTTCTCTTGCAATGGAATACCACTTGGCAATGAAAAGGAACAGACTACTCATATGCACAAAAACACAGGAGGCTGTCAATGCATTTTGGTGAGTGAATGAAGCCACAATTAAAGGCTGCATACTTTATGACAACATGTACGTGACATTTTGGAAAAGACAAAACAGTAGAGATGGAGATAGGAGTAGAGGTTAGAGGAGGAAATAGGCTACAGAGGGTCTCCATGAGGGAATTTTGGGTAATGAAATGCATCCTAGTGTGATGGTAAATATCCAATCAGTTATTTGTCTTGGCTCAGAGAGTGTTGATCTTGAACACTTTGTTACACAGAGTGTTGAAGAATGGTGTTTAGAAACCAAGTTTAGAGCACTTATGTGTGCTCATTGGCACTAGGTGGCCACTGTTAAGAAACAAGAATGAAAATATAACATAGGGGAAATAGAAAATGAAATATGCTACAACAAACGAGCCTAACTGTGCCACAAGTGAATGGCCTGTCGGGGAAGAAAAAGGTGTAAAATATTCACTATTCCACCAAATAATGTAAAGACAAAAATAACTGTACACAGATGCCTTGTTTTCATTAGTAAGTTGTTTCTCCTGAGGGTGTAGGTTAGCAAGGCTGGAAATATATGTATAGAAGAGGTGGGTAAATGAGTAGGCATATTCTAGAACAGAGGTTTTCAACCTTTTTCATCTCCCGACCCACTTGGACCTACAGTTAAACTTCTGTTGCACACTTAAATTATGTTGATCAGAAAAAAGAGTGGGAAAAAAAAAAGAATATACTTACTGTGCTTTGTACTTCTTTCAAAAATAACTTAATTAACAATCTAAAAATTTTCTTGGCACACCTAAGATCCTCCATGCCACACAGTTGAAGATCTTTGCTCTTGATAACAACAGCCAGATTTCTCACTCTCGAGAAAAGAATTATTACGACTAAGGAAAGGGGAAGACTAGAACCTTATGGTGATGGGTTAGAATCAGAGGTACTGGTGTGAATTCACTTTCACAAAAATATACGTATATGCAGATAGATGGGTGCAGACATAAAAACAACGCATGTGTGTGCACAGGAAAGTGGACATTGCATCCTTGCTGAGACCACCGAGAAGCAGTGACACCCCAGTAACAAAGTGTTCAAGATCAACATCAGGAAGCCAACCCCCCAGTCCCACGCATGGGAAGGGCATGACATCTCTGAGGACGGCAGTGAACGTTGAGTCCTCTATGTCCACAGACTGACCGGCTGGGCTAGGACTAACGGCCATCTCCTGGGCTTCAGTGTCCTCATAAGCACTGAGGCATTGGGGGCAGATAAAGGAGGCGCTTTCAAATAAGTTTGTTTGTTTTTGCCAAGGAGTTCTTTCCTTTAACATAAAATGATAAGACCGAGCAGCTCTGAACCTGCACAGAAACGTATAACCTGAAGATAACCAGACACAACATCAAACAAACCCAGATGGAGAAGAGCCTAAATTATAATTGACTAGTACTTTCTGAAATCTCAAGGTCATCAAAGACCAGGGATGACTGAGGGACTGTCACAGACAGGGGGAGATGAAGGAGCTGCCGTGACCTGGTGCTCTGAGTTTGCTCATTTTGATAACTGCCCTGTGTCTATCCCGTTATCAAGGAGCCTGGGGGAAGGGCACACAGGAATACTCTGTGCTAGTTTTGCAACACTTCTCTACAAAAAAAATTAAAAGACAACAAAAAACAAGAAGAGAGGGAGAGAGAAGGGATGACAAAGAGAACAAAGAAAGTGGTTTGGAGGATTTTATCTCAAGAAGAACCGTGGGCCTGGTCACTGGTACATGGTGCCCAGTAGACACGAGGAGATAAGAAGTGATTCGTTCTGAGTAAATTCTATCATCAGCCTGAACTTTTAAATGAGTCTTGGACTGTTTGCATCTTAAAGCCACCTTTAGGCTCCTGACCCTCCCTGAGCTGGAAGTGGTTGGACAAAACAGGCCGGTGCTCAAGGAGGCCCTATCACCAACACATACTCCAGATAGGAGAGTCTTCTAGATGATGGACCCAGGGGCCAGGTTGCTACCACCATGGAGCAGCATCAGAGTCTCATGAGAGGACAAGTTCCAGGGTAAAGAACTCTTAAAATGCCTCTCTGAAAGGATTTTGGAATAGCCGTGGACAAGTGTTTGCTCGTGGCTCTCCTGGACCCCAAATAGGAGTGTTCCCTGTGGGTGTTCAGCCTCTGTCCCGCCGTTGTAGATCAGAGCATACGGGAATGGGATGTCAAGTATCTTTTAGTTAAATGTTTCTGGAACCAGAGGAACTCTATCACCCCTCTGTGACAGAGTGTGACGTGTGAGAAGGAGAGTGAAGCAAAATGTATCACGGATCAATGTGCCGTCTAGGACTGAGCACCTTTCATGTCCATCCCTGCTTGTCCCCCTTCAGACAGGCAGTGAGACTGCACTTGGTCACCCCTTGAAGTGAAGTGTGGCCACCTCACTTACTTGGGTGGGTTCCGTGTGGAGGCATTTCATTAGTGGTACGGGAATCACCAGCCTTGTCCCTGCTCTAGACACCATCACGGTCCTGAGCTCCCCAGCCTGGATCTCGAGTGAGTGACACAAGGGTCTCGGCTCTTGCTGACCATAGATCAACATGGGATTTGAGTGAGAGGCACGTACTTGCTGTTTTTAAGTCACTGAGATTGGGGCTTGCTTGTTACTGCAGCCCATCCTAATGGAACCCATTCATCAAGGTCAGAGTGGATGCCAGGCTGGAAAAACCTGGCAAGAAACTCAGGGTCCTGTATGAACAGACCAGGATGTGTCTGTCTGGCTACACCAGCAAGGTGATGATCACTCAGGTGGTCCAATAGCTATTTCCCTTTTGTCTGGTGGGGAGGGATTTGGAAGCTCAGAAGACCGGCCCCAGTCTGGGTCGGTGGGAGGTCAGCCAGGCCTTTTCTTCCTCAGTTATTTTTCTTTCCAATCCAGTGTTCCTGGGATGTCTGAGTGGCCATTACAACCTCCCTGTCGGTTGAGACAATGGCTGGAAGGTGACGAGCATGGCTGTGAGGGTCACCTTGCTGTCACAGATTGTGTCTGCCCAGTAGGCCTAGACTCAGAAAAAACTCAGAAAGGTTTTAATCCTCGCTGCCCACAAAGTCACTCGGGGTCTTGGACCAGCGGCTGCTATCCAAGCCTTAGTTTCCCCAGAGGCAGTGAGGCATTGGGGTCCATGAAGGAGGTGGTAAGTTTGGTGGTTTTTGTCAAGGACTTCCTTCCCCCCAAATAAACACATGAGACAGAGTGGCTCTGAACCTGCTCTTCACTGCCCCTCCTCTGTCCCCAAAAGAGCCGTAGCCTAGTATTTTCTGCAAGGAACCCCAAGGACTCCTTGAAACACAGTGTGGACCCTCGTAAGGGCTCATCCAGCTTGGAAGGACTATGGGGTTTCAAGATGGCAGGAATGTGTTTTGCCTGTCAAATCTCAGGCTCCCAGAATGGGTGGGGGGCAGCTGCCGGGCTGGGGCCCCATCATCTGCTTAGCCAAAGCCCTTACCCACCAACCCACCAAGCTCTGGACAGCAGTATTCTCCTATACTGGGCCAGAATGAGATTCAAAAAGAGAATCATTTTCCCCAGACTAAATGTAAGTTTCCACGCCCTATTTGTGATATCCAGAGCCCTAGAGCAGCCCTAGCTGTACATGCTTTGCCCTCTGGGAAAAACTGAGTAAGGGTTTTGAAGTCTGATTCCTCCATCTCCTACAGCCTTAGGTGGGAAGTGACTTCTACCCACCTGCTTCAGTTCTCTCCTCTGTAACACGGCTTCCCAGAACAATAGGAACTGGTCGATAGCACCGTGAGAGTTGAAAGGCTTGATGTCATGCACATACAGGCCTGAGCCCTTTGCCTGCCCAGGAACTGTGTTCTTGACCATGACCACCTCACCATCATCTTCATTGTCATCATCACCACACCAGGCACTTCCCAGCCTTGTGTGAGCGTCTTGCACAGAACACAGCTGCCTCTGAGGAGCACCTTGTTCCTGATTCCCTTCCCTACCTACCCTGTCCCTGCACTCCTCAGTTCCCCACATGGGACCAGCATAGGCGGAGAGACTGATAAACATGTGGTGGTCTGAGCAGATTTGACTGAAGCAGTGATCTCTGAGTTGGCCCAGTAAACACCAACAATGTCCCATCATGGTCCCTTTCCACAATATTGCTGGTTATGGTAGGCTGCAACCTGTCATAGTGTCTACAAATTGCAACACAAGAAGTTCCAAAGTGGAAACTATACGCCAGTGCCAACACCACCCAAAACACCAGCAAGTACTTTTTTTTTTCCAGCAGAGTCTCACTCTGTGGCCTGGGTAGGGTGCTGTGGATCCTAGCTCACAGTAACCTCAAACTCTTGGTCCTGCCTGAGCCTCCCGAGTAGCTGGGACTAGAGGTGCCCACCACAATGCCCAGCTAGTCTTTCTATTTTTAGTAGAGATGGGTCTCACTGTTGCTCAGGCTGGTCTCAAATTCCTGAGCTCAGGCAATGCTCCCACCTCACCCTCCCAGAGCTTTGGGATTACAGGTGTGAGCCACCGTGACCGGCAGCAAGCACCCACTTAGCTCTCATCTGGTCTATGGGTAGATAAACAGTCGCTGCTTAGTATTTCCCACAATAGGTCATTATTCTCATCACAGTGTAGATGTAACTCAGGACTGTTGTGTTTCAGCGTGGCTCTTAAGGAGTTAAGTGAAATAAAGAATATTATCAATATCGTATCAGTCACAGATGAGAAGACATACCAGGATCAGTGTAATTCATTCATTGGTTTATGGACACCGAGTCCTCCGGGGACTGTCACAAATCCACTTGATGTTCCTGAGTGTGAGATTTAGCATTTGGATCTTTGATTTAGCTGAAAGATGTGTAAAAACTCATGCAGTCAGACAACTCCCTACAGGTGATTCATCTGTGTTGGCTTTTACGTAACAGTTATTCCAATCAGGTGTCAGCAGTAACTTAAGCTCCATAACTTGCCTCTGAATTCACATTTCTGAGATGCTGGAACACAGGGGAATAGTGGCAGGGGCGAGCATGCCCCTCTGGGAGCAGAGAGCTTTCTTACTTTTTTGGATTGGCAGGTGCACCTGGGAGGCCACGTCTGGAGGAAGGAGGCAGCTTCGGCTTCTAAGCCTCCCTTCCTGAAGGAGGTCTGTTTCCTCTGCAGTGTCAGAGTGGGGGTGGGAGAGCCGTGAGCCCTGGGAGACAGGGGCACTGAGGGTTCTCAGAACTGTGTTTGGCTGTCTTTGGGGTGGCTAAGGGGACTGCGGGCCCACAGCTGATCCCTGGCCAGCTCAGTAGGGATCTGGAGGCCTGGAGCTGATGGGTCAGTTAACCCAAGTGGGAGAACTAACTGGGCAGTTCAAGACTTGATGGATACTGCCTAGTAGTTTTCCTCCTCACAATGTCTGCCACATTTCTTACCCCAGTGGCCTCTGTTTGGGTCTAAGTCTCTCTCTCTCTTTTTTTCCTTGAGACAAAGTCTCACTCTGTCACCCTGCGTAGAGTGCTGTAGTGTCACAGCTCGCAGCAACCTCAAACTCTTGGGCTCAAGTGATTCTCTTGCCTCAGCCTCCCAAGTAACTGGGACTACAGGCACCTGTCTCTATGCCCAGCTATTTTTAGGAATTTGATCTTGCTCTTGCTCAGGCTGGTCTTGAATTCCGGAGCACCTACCTCAGCCTCCCAAAATACTGGGATTACAGGCGTGAGCCACCACACCCATCCTTCTAAGTCTCCTTTTGATTTCCTATCACCTTTCCCTACAGTAGGCTGGGGAGAGGAAGGCAGACAGCTTAAGAAGGAAGCTTAATTTTTGTGCCTCCTGGGAGAATAAAAATGCAAGTGGATTGTTCTGTGCATAATTTCAGAGAGATAAATACAGCATGCAGTGGCCATCTATATGAACTGGCTTTAAGAATCACCGTTACTAATAGAAGATGTTTATGATGGGCTTAGCACCTGTTGGCACTGGGCAGGGGAAGCCCTTCCAGGAATAAGGCATTTACTCAAAGCAAACTTGGGAAGAAGGCTCCATCACCACCCCCTTTTGGTGAGGTGTACAGTGGTTGATAAGTTGGGTAAGGTCTTATGGCTGGTACCACAACAGAGATGGACTTCAAAACAGGTCTGTTGATCTTGGATGGACTCTTGTACCAACAAGTTAGCGCACTTGTATGCAGCTATGATTTAATAATAATAATAATAATAATAATAAAAAAGAAAGAAATCAAGTTAGCGCACTTTGTGTTTCCGTGGTGACAAGCTGCGCTGGCTCGCCCTTCACATGATGAGGATGATTTTGGGCTGGGGAAAGGGCTGCACCACCCATGGTCTCACTGGGTGGGGGAACTATCCAACCTCCAGAAGAAGCAATTCAGAGACAGTGTAGCCGTGATTCCAGGTGCCCAGGTGGGGGGAACCTGTGGGCACATCACTGAGCAAGGAGGTTGGCAGAAGGATGATATCATGGTGGTCTCTGAGCTAGAGGGTCTTAGGTGATGCCTTGCCAAATTCAGCATTCAAGTGCACTCCTAAGTAAATGCTTGCCTTGTAGCATTGACAGAGAGGAACTGACTGTGAGAAGTGGACATCCATGGGGGCAGTACAAGAAATTAGTTAAGCAGAAGACAGATCTGATGGCATTACCCAGAGGCACAACAGAAAGATAAAGAGAGGCTGAGGCAGGTGGATTGCTTGATTTTGGGAGTTTGAGACCAGCCTGAGTAAGACCGAGACACCATCTCTACTAAAAATAGAAAACTAGCCAGAATTTGTGAGGACCTGTGGTCCCAATGACTCAGGAGGCTGAGGTAGGAGGATGGCTTGAGCCGAGGAGTTAGAGGTTGCTGTGAGTTATGATGATGCCCCTGCACACAACCCAGGGTGACATAAAAAAAAAAAAAAAAAAAGATAAAGAGCTGGAAAACACAAGAGGATGAACGAAGGTTTCTTCCTAATGGAAGAAACCTGGAGGTTTCTGGAAGGATGAAACAAAAGGGAGAGGAGAGAGGCAATTTTGGAAGATAATGTGTGAACATTTTCCAGAACTGATGAAAGACTTGAATCCTCAGAATCAAAATCACAGAGTCCCAAGAAAGATTAAAATAAAAATCTACAAGAAGACACAGTGCAGTAAAAAAAAAAAAAAAACTAGCCCAAGTCCAAAGGAGATTTACTGAAGTAACAGGAAGGATTCCCTAGACCAGATTTTTTCAAGTTTTGTTTTTTTTTTAATCTCAGGGCACACTTGAATGTACAAACTTGGCTGGGAACACTTAAATTACGCTGATAAAAAAAAAAGTAAAGAACATTAATTTTTAATTCAACTTGTTAATATGTTGTTTAGGATATTACATCCTCATTTATAAGTGAAATATGTTTGTAATTTTCCTTTATAATAAAATATTTTTTCCAATTTTAACATCAGGTGTATCCAGATGAAGTAGAATGATTCTGAAGTATTTCTTCTTTTTCTATTGTCTACAAGATTTGGCATGATCTGTTTTTTGAAATTGTCTTTTATTTTTATTTATAAATATTCATTGTCTATTTTTTTTGAGACTTTGGGAAAAAAAATAAGTTAACTGATGGTTCCATACTGAACCTCAGAGTCAAAGCATTCTGATAGACGTACTCTTATCTGACAATGTGAATGTTACTCTTTTTGCATTATTATTATTATTATTATTGCTCGATTAAAAAAGAGTAAAAGGAAAAAGAATATACTTACTGTGCTTTGAACTTTTTTTGAAAATAATTGAATTAATGATCTTTAAAATTTTTTTGTGGCACACTTAAGATCCCCTCACTACACAGTGGTTGCAAATCACTGCCTTAGGGACTCTGGGGCATTGCTGGGCAGCTACCTGACCTCGTGGGGTCCTGTTTCCCTGTGGCTGGGTGTTCTGCAATGCTGTGCTGTCAGCCTCCCGTGCTGTCCTGGGACTCAAGGGAATTCCTCACTCAGAAGCCATCACTTAGAGGAGAAGGGGGGAATGACAAACAGAAGGGACGTTTTCCTTCCATCACTCGTCCTGCCCCTAAGCTGCAGCAGGTGCTGTGGAAAGGGGCAGGTCTGTGGCCACAGCGGGACGGGGCTGCCTTGTGAGGGAGGCAGCACCAGCCTGTCTTTTGAGGCCCACTACCTTGCTGGGAAAGGTCAGAAAAGTGGCAGAGTACGAACCCAGGCAGTCCGGTTCCTGGGTGCTCATGAAGCTCTAGTTTTCTTCTAAAGGAAGGATGAAGCCATCAGAGGTAGGAGGCAGAGGAAGGTCATATGATAACAACAGGGAAAAAAGTGAATGGGCACCATTAAATTTGCATCCGCAGAGTTTAACCCAGGCATGTTTACAGACACCTACTGTGTGTATATCAGCTTTAGAATCCTGGGAAGTGCTAGTCCACAGGTCAACAAGTGTTGCCCGTGTGATTTGGGGGTGGGGGGTTGTCCAAAGCCAGCCTGGTGTCCTGAGTGCACCTCTCGCCTCTGCTGGCCCCAAGGGGCAAGAGACATCTCACAGGCAGTGGCTACCTCAGGCTCCATTTTTTTTTTTTTTTTTTTTTTTTTTTTTAAGGAGCTCTGGCTTGAAGCTGCTCCATTTGGGAGGGTTTCTTGCTAGCATTTGGTATGGAATTATTACCAAATGCTAGAGAGGAACCCTGCCAAATGCTGTATATCAGCTCAAACCCAAACTCCTAAACAATGAAATATTTATAATAAAAACAGACCCCAGAGAGGGGCACAGATTGGGGCGCCCAGCTGCTGAGGGGCTTCCGAATAAGGTGTTCCAAGTTGGTCCTTCCCGCCTGCTGGTCCAGGTACAGCTGTCAAGGCAGCAGGTGCCAGGTCACATGGGGTGTGGCTGGGTGAGGTCTGGCTTAGGATGAGAGTGGACCCCGCAGGTCTCACTGTCTCCTCAAGCCCCAGAAGACACAACTGAGTTTTCTCCTCCCTGAAACCTCTTTTCCCTTTTTCCTCATGGAGAGCTCAGCATTCAGCAGGCACTCAATAAATGCTGACTGTCTGCAGGTGCGGCAGATACTTCCAGTAACAGCAAAACCTTGCCCATCAGGAAGCCACAGGGACCCAGACCCAGACAGCTGAGTTGCCCAGATAGAACCATGATTGATTTCCACGTAACATTTTCAGATGGAAATATTTCTAGGATGTGGCTCACATTCCCTCCCCTCCTCACTTGGAGAATGTGGAGCGTCATTAACCTTTCAATAATGGCTCAGGGTTGCAGTGTGAACCTCAGAGGCAGCAAGGGAGGTAATGCTGCCCTAGGGGCTCATGAGGTGTGCAGGGTGCTTGCCCCCTGCTAATGGCCTCAGTTCCAGAAGCTTCCTTCACCTCCCAGCTGGCTTCCGAGAGATTTTCAGGTTCTTCCCTCACCGTCAGGCCTGCAGTTTTCATTCTTGCGAGTGTGGTCATCTCTCTCTCTTGCTCAGTTTCTATTCCTGCTGGCTGTGGACCCGAAACCAGAACTCAGTCTATCAGCGTTGTGTGTGAAGTGAGCGTTCCCCTGTATCAGCGTTGTGTGTGAAGTGAGCATTCCCCTGTATCAGCGTTGTGTGTGAAGTGAGCGTTCCCCTGCTGCCACTGAAGGGCCTGAGGTAGGTGCAGAAACTTCAGGCTTTGCAGTCACTGCGGAGCCACTCAGAGTCATTCTTGCTTCCAGCCGTGTCTCAGGAAAGCAGCTGCTCTCCATCAGAGCTGCCCAGGAAAATGCCCTGAGAGCGCCAGCCGCCCATCTCCGCATCCCCCACTAAGGCCAGAGTCCCCACTTCTTATGGTCTTTGTCTTTTAACAACAAGCAAAGCTTGTTGGCTGTTGCTTCCCCATTTGGAAGATCAGGAAACTGAGGCCCAGGGAGCAGTCACAGAAGACTGGCTACATCAGTCAGCAGGTGGTGACTCGGCGAGTGCCCGACAAGCGTGGATCCCAGGAGGAACAAGATGAATGGGAAGGGGACACTGCAGGGGTCTGCTGCAGAGGGCACTTACAGAGGTGTGGGTAGGGCTGAGAGAGCCCACAAAATGGGCATGCTCAGGGGCTGGCAACTGGGAGAGCCATTAGGTCCCTCTTTGTGCCCTTAGCTGTGAGCACAGGGACTCCAAATGTGGCAAGGGGAGGAATCAGAGTTCCTGGCCAGGTGGGCGATGGAGTCAGGAAGAGGTAGCCCATGGGGGCATCGCTGGAGGGGCCCAGTCACCGCCATTCCCTGGGCTGCTGGGGAGCAGGTGAGGGACCTGGGCTCTCTTTTCTCCACCTCTCCAGGCTCTTGCTGGCATCTCCTGTTGCTGAACTGATGACAAGGTCAGAAGATGAGAGAGAGCCGGGGCTGAGTCTGTAGGCATTGGTGTGAGTCAGGCCGTCTGGGGACAGAGCAGGGGATGAGATCAGGAGTGCAAACCCGGAGCTCAACCCAGAGCCTGATGTGAACAAAAGCAGGTTGTCCCACACTGCAGGGGTCTGAAGATATTTGTGGAGGGCTCACCGTAAGCACTTGTTCTGCCAGGTGGATGGCAGTAAGTGCCTCTGAGGCCCCTGTCTTGTTCCCACCACAGAGAGATAAACTTTGCATAAGTCCTGATGTAAGCCTTCTCAAGCAAGCGGGAGAGGTGGGTCAGGACAAGGGCAGTGCCGTGCGCGGGGAAGTGCCTAGGTGAGTCTGGAGAACAGGTGTGCAGAGCAGCCTGGGGCTCACCTCACACACACGTGTCTTCTCTGAGCTTTTTCTCTACATTGGTGAAGTGACAACAATCTGTCCCCACCTTGGTCGTCGTGACGTGAGAATGAGAAGGAGATGGGGACGCCTTTAACAAGTTCTAAGGGACTGTACAAGGAAGAGTTGATCGGGTCGAGGTCCCCGTTGCCTAAGAAATGATTAAAGGTCACCTTCCTTCTGCAGGAGAATTCCTACAGACTCTCGGGGCTCACTGGTTTCTGGGGTGCTGGGCTGGACTGAGACTGGTGGGTGAGCAGAACTCACAGAGTGGCCAGAGCCAGCCCGCCCAGCTCCAGGGCTCAGCGGGTGGGGGGTCCCTCACATCTTTGCCCAAAGCGCACCTGCACAGGTATTTCCCTCTTCCCTATGGCCTACTGTCCTATCAATCCCCAAATCTGAATTACAGATGTTTTGTTGATTTAACATATTTGTTAAAATATTAGTTAAATAACACAAATTTGTTAATATGTGTCTATTATATGAAATTTAGGAAACACCGAAATGAAGAATAAAAGTTAAATCATCCATAATCTCGTTATCTAGGTTCACCTTTACTATGTGGGTGAATTTTCTTCTATATTTTGTTATTCGTGTAATATATATGTATAAATAAGTGTGTAGAATGCAGGCAGAGAAAAGCAGCTGTAAGGAAATTCATCCACTCATTGTCCTCTGGCTAATTTGCAGGGCACGTTATATGTCATACACATACCTTAAATAACAGCATATTTATTTGTATATTTGTGTATGCATAAAACAGGGATCATGCTGTAAACCTGGACTCTGGTTTTTCTTTTCTTTCTTTCTTTTTTTTTTTTTGCTTTCCCCATATGCTGTCAACTTAAGAAAATAATTTCGATCAATGCAGAGTTTCCCAAATCATAAAATTCTCGTTGTTCACTGTGGAATGTGAAGCTAGGCATTCACTCACTCACTCATGGGCCGCAGGCTGAGTTGCTGTGAGTGGCAGCTTGGTACTCACTGCAAAGGAGACAGACAGGAAAAGACCACTGAGAGTTAGGAGGAGGCCGTGCCCAGTGGGTTCCAGCATAAGGACTCACAGCTCGGCCCAGAGCTGGAGGTGCTATGCCATGAAAAAGATGCTGAGTCCCTCCTGGGTCCTGCGTGCTGCCTTCACTCTCCCCAATTGCCCTGCAAATCCCACCCTTTCCTCTTTCACAATATGCAGGTCCCAAGCCTCCACTTGTCACTGGGGAAGGTGGCCTGTGCACTTCCTTTCTTCCTCTGTACAGTCTTTCTTCCATCCTCCCCTCCCCTTCCTTCTCTCCTTTCTTCCTTTCTCTCTCTCTCTCTTTCTTTTGAGACAGAGACTTACTCTGTCCTCCTGGGTAGAGGCTGCAGTATCATAGCTCACAGCAACCTCAAACTCTTGGGCTCAAGCAACCAACCCTCTTATCTCAGCCTTTTGAGTAGCTGAGACTACAGGCACCTGCCACAACATCCACCTGGCTACTTTTCTATTTTTAGTAGAGACAGGGTCTTCCCCTTGCTCAGGCTGGTCTCGAACCCCTGAGCTCCACCCACCTTGGCCTCCCAGAGTGCTGCATGAACAGACGTGAGTCACTGCACCTGCCCGGGGTCTCTTCTCAGCCATTGAGTACACTCACAGGGTCAAGGACTTGTGTTGTTAGTTCAATCTTTAAACTCTTGGTTGTGACTTATTTCCTGTCTCCCAGGTGGGAGACTGATCCCTGCAGGTTAACTTTAAAGTGTCTTCTCTAGGGATCAGTTTCCAGAAGGTCATTTCTGATGTGCTACATTTCATAATGAAACAGAACAGGTTCTGAAACGTGGTGGGGAAGCTGGTGACGGTATCCATCTGGCAAACATTTTGTTGTGTCCTGGATCTATCCAGGTGTGCATGGAGAATACGCTTCCTTCCGGGGCTCGGTGGGAAATGTTATCCCCACTTCTTTGTTCACTTCTCTCTGAAATATATCCTCTGTTGTTAAAAAACCCTGATTTTCTCATAGCAGTCACCATAAAGGAGAGAGCAGAAACATCTGATGGTGTCGAGGTGAGGTGGACCCCTGGCTGAAAACATTGCTTTCAGGCTTCCCGGGGGGACTGGGGAGATTTCACAGCCATGAGCCACAGTTTGGGCATCACAGCTGCCAGCAGGCCATCACTTATAAGGGTGATGTCGTGGGGATTGGGGCACTCAGGGGGATGTAGCTATCACCTGTTCTCCCCACTCCAGCGCTTTATCTGATTAGTGCTGGTGGAAAGTCAAATTTTTCCTACATTAGCGACTGTGTTTCCACCAGTCCACACCAGGAAGGCCACCTTTCCTGCTGTACTTTGTGAAAAGATGAATTCATAAAATATCTGTCTGCGGCCCGCCGGGCATTCCACAGAGATTAGAGAAGAGGAACAGAGGGCAGGCGTGAGCCCAGATTAAAGGCAGTCCCCAAATCAAGTTCTCCATGTGAAGAATGAGCAGGTGCTCTCTGCAGAATGCCGTCCTCGCTAGGGAGGTAGGGCACAGGTGGGAGGACATCGCCCTCGGCCAGGTGTGGGCAAGGAGCTCAGGCCATGTAGGGCACCACAAAAATGTCTTCACTGGGGGTGCTCGTAGCTCAGTGGTTAGGGCGTTTGCCACATGCACCAGGGCTGGTGGGTTGGAACCCAGCCCTGGCCTGCTAAACAGACAAACAAAAAATGTCTTCACAGCCCTGAACCGTTACCTGAATAGCACGAGACATTATAAGTTCTGTTGTCATTCTTGCTTAATGGAAAATAAAACCCCTTACAAAGCTGTGGAGGTCTGGGTCCCCATTCCTTTGCCAGGCTCTGCACTGAGGGCACTTTATATGAGAAAAGGCTCAGGCTCAGTTATTTCAGGTGTAATAACCCACGGGAGATTGCAAGAGGTGTATACGGTCCCTAGGAGCATCTAGGAAGTGCAGTGAGCAAAGGCAGCCTCCGTCTAGCCACCCAAAAGTCTCTTCATTCAGTCAAAACCCATAAGTTATATTGACAACATAAAGTTAATTTTATTATTCAAAGCATGGCACCTCAAGCGATCCTTCCCAGTAAAGAGGGGGGAGCTACAGAGGGGGCAATCAAGTAAACACATCGTGTGATTATTACAAATCAGGGGGCAAACTTTTGCTTTCCTAACTCATGCAGGTGATTTGTATCTCATACCTGGGCAGGACTCAGGCAGAGTTAGTCTTTGCTGAGCTTTCTGTTGGTTCTCAGCCTCAAGATGTCAGTGAGGCCATTGTCAGCACCTAGTGCCAGGGGTCCTCAAACTGTGGCCCACAGGCCACATGAGGCGGTGTGATTGTATTGGTTCCCGTTTTGTTTTTTTACTTCAAAATAAGATACGTGCAGTGTGCATAGGAATTTGCTCATAGTTTTTTTTTTTTTTAAACTATAGTCCGACCTTCCAACGGTCTGAGGGACAGTGAATTGGCCCCCTGTTTAAAAAGTTTGAGGACACCTGACTCTGGCCAGACTGGATCTCTGGAGTGTTAGCCCTGAGTAACCTGGAATTCCTGGCCTAAACAACACTCCAAATCTAACTCCTACTTAAAGCCTTTACACATCACGGGCAGGGAGAGTGAAGGCCTACTCTGTATCCCACCAGGCATCTTGTTAGGCATGGACTCGCTGAGTTCTCTGCACATGCCCATGAGGTGGGGGCCCATATTCAGGAGTGGAGGTTAAGGCCCAGAGGGGTTAAGTAACTTGCCTAAGGCTACACAGTTCTAAAGTGCTGGTGCTGCGGTTTGAAGCCAGGTGGTCTGGCCCTAGACCAACTTTGTAGAATGTGTTCTGCCACTATATGGCACTTTTCCTCCCTTCTCTTTTAGGGTGATAGAAAAAATCGCCACCCAAGGCAATAAGAACTTTTGGGGTAGTAGGGCACTGGCCCCATATACCGGAGGTGGCAGGTTCAAACCCAGCCCCGGACAAAGAAAAAAAGAACTTTTGGGGGAGCAAGGGGTGAGTGGGAGGGGGAGATCTAGGAGCAGGGCTTTCTGAGCAGGGGAGTTGGGCCACCACTGCGGCATCTCACTAATAGTGGCTGGACGTACACTTCTCTTGGACACATGGTGCATTGCGGCAGCTAACAGAGGCACACTATTTCTTTTGAAACCAAGAACACTCTGTGTGTCCCCTGCTGTGGACTGAGAGACATCTGTGGTATTCCCTAGACATGAAGGGTGAGCCGGGGACAACAGCAACCTGCTGAAAATTATGCCACCAGCAGAATTAGAGTCCAACTTACTTATTTGCAACCAATGTGACTGCCTGAGGGTTAACATCCCATTATGAGTCTGTAAGATAAGCTCCCAGGGCATAAATGGGCAAAAGGCTGCAGGAAGAGACAGGAGTTAGGAAAGATGAATTGGGGCAACCTTTTGGGAAAGAAAGTTGGCAATGCCTATGAGAAACCCCCAAACCTCCACACCCACTGACCCAGTAATTCCACCCCGTGGTCCTAAGAAAATAAACAGAGATGCAAACAAAGTTTTAACCACAAAAATGCTCACTCCAATACTTTTAAGAGAACAAAAAAAAAAAAAAAAAAAAAAAAAAACAATTTAGAAGCTCCAAAATAAGGTTGTTTCAATAAATTATGTAGCATCCATTTGATGGAACATTATGTAGCTATAAAATCATGTTTTCAAGGACTATTTAATGACGTGGGGAAATACCTTGTGCTACAAGGTTAGAGAACAAAAGCAGGACACAAAATTGTTTATACAAAATGATTTGTAGTTTGTAAAAAAAAAAAAAAATTGATATGCACAGAAAAATGCTTGGGAGAAAAACCACAAAAGGCTATCTGGGTGAGATTAAGGTAGATATAATCATCCTGTACGTTACTGTGTTTCCTAATTATTCATCAATGTGCATCAAGGGTTAGTGTATAATCATTAATTTTTACAGTTTTTGGCCAGGGCTGGGTTTGAACCCATCACCTTCGGCATATGGGGCCGGCGCCCTACCCCTTCGAGCCACAGGTGCCACCCTAATCATTAATTTTTAAAGGCTGCAACTAATTTCTAGTGGTGGCAACACATTTTAAGCAATGCTGCTCACATATGTGTGAATGTATATACGTATTCATCCATTCAATTAGTCAATGAAGGTAAAACGCTTAAAACAGAACGTGGCATCCTTCATTTCTTAGTGAGTTCCATCAATGTTTCCTAATCTCCTGGACTGCAGCAAGGACTGGGCTAGGCCCAGGTCTGGTAACAAGTCACGTTGGGGGGGTCTTCCCTCTTGCAGTTTCCAGCCCTGGGTAGGAAGGGGGCTCCCACAAGCAAAGGCTCAAACGGCATCTCAAAAGGGGCAGCTACACACAAAGAAAGTCTGAAGTCCTGGGCTCTCAGAGCCAGAGGAGGGTCAGACGAGCTGGGGTGGACAAGACTGCATCTCAAATGCTGACTCTAATGAACAAATGTGTCCCCTGTCACCTGTGTGGTTGTGTGTGTGCCTTCTTGTACCCTGAGGTGACAGGACCTGGGATCCACCCTGCCAGCTGGACTACTCTGCACAGGTTGCATAAACCCTCTTGGGCAGTGCTTCTCAACCTTCCTAATGTCTCAACCCTTTAATACAGTTCCTATGGGTTGAGACCCACAGGTTGAGAATGGCTCCTCTTGGGCATCCTGGAGCGTTTGTGGAACCTAGAGGACCTCAGAACCATGGGATGAGTACAGATTCATCCTGCCAGAGCCTATCCAGGAACACAGGCTTACTCCCTGGAGCTGCTCTCCAGCTCCCCTACACGGCACCATCTAATTCTACTTTGCTTCCTAGGAGACTGGACCACCTACATGGATTTGATCCTGAGACTCTTTTGACCCAAGTCTTGCCTTTCTGGTTTCCCCAAATCCATGAAACTCACCTAAGCCTTTTGGTGGAATCAGGATTTAAAACAAAGCCCCCAGCACAGCAACGATTCTCTCTAGGCCTCTGGCCCACCACCTGCCCTGAGCTGGGTGGCCCTCGCTCTGGCAGGCCCAAGGAAGGCTCTCTATTGGAGTGCTCTGTGTCAAAGCGCTTTCAGGGACTGGCCAGAGTAGGGGACTTGCTTGCTTTTTGCCTGAACTTTGTCATTCTTGTTTGTTTTCCAAGCTGCTACCTTGAGAGACACTGCCTGGAAGGCAATAAAGCTCCGTGTTTACCCAGGTAAACCCTGGGGATTGTTCTCAACAATTCTGCTAGATCCAGAAAGACCAGGTCACATCTATAAGTCAAGGCCAGCTGCAACCTTTTCTGAAAAATTATTATTTTCCCAATATTTTGGTGCCTTTTGTTTGGAGTGCTAAATAAGATTTATTTCCTCTTCCCAAGGTAAAATCAGGGCTGAGAATTGGAAATTTGGGAGTACAGAGAGGCCAATCAGGTACAGAGAGGCCAATCAGGTCACAGTGGTGGGCTGTGCGATGGACACATTCACAGCATGGAAGGAAGTACCAGAGTCACCAGCATCTTAAGAAATGAGCTCTTGGCTCATACCTGTGATCCTGGCACTCTGGAGGCCCAGGCGGGTGGACTGCTTGAGCTCACAAGTTCAAGATCAATCTGAGCAAAAGCGAGACTCCATCTGTACTCAAAATAGAAAGAAACTGAGGCAAGAGGATTGCTTGAGCCTAAGAGTTGGAGGTTGCTGTGAGCTATGATGCCACAGTTCTCTACCCAGGGAAACAGCTTGAGACTGTCTCAAAACAAACAAACAAACAAGAAAGAAAAGGAGCTCTTGAATCCCCACCAGCAAATGCATTTCATAACGTGACACTTTGTTTCAATCAGTAGTTTTAACAGTCCCCCAATTTAGAACTTACTATGGGCTACTTAATTGACTTCTTTGCAGGCAAAGCCCAGGCCACATTCTGGCCAAAAGGCACACTAGCATCTTGGCTTTTCCAAGACAACTACAGAGCCCAGTTCCACCGTCTCATGTGGACATGGGGAAGCACAGTTGTGACTGTCAAGCAGCGCTCAGGACATTTTCTTGGCCTTTACCTAACTTGCACAATGACGCCATGAGGACAGTGAGGTTGGCTCTGCTTTAAAATAACGGCTGATAACAAAAAATTAGAATTATATGTAAATTACCATTAATTTGTTATTTCAGAACATGACCATTTGTTTTTTACAAAAGACGTTGTCTGTTGAGATGCCTTAAATAACCAGCTTTCCCAGTGCAGCAAATCAGATTCAATTTACAAAAATTTAATTTACAAACATCTTTTTCTGGTACAGAGCTATTATGCGAGCAAGACACACCTGTAGCTTGAGGAGAATTCTGCTAAGTGTTTTGCTCATTCTCTGGAGAGTGCATGGGGCCATCCTCGGCTTTTCCATGCCTGGTTCCAACCTTGTTTTTGAGCGCTCTGTGGCCTGGCCCAGGTGTCCCTTATTCCTGTCAGGTGTTTAGAGTATCAGGTCTCGGTCTAAGGCGAGTGATAGAAAACCCAAAGCAAAACTGAATTCAGTGAAAGGACATTTATCTGCTTACAAAACAGAAAGGTACAGGGGTGGACTGGCTTTACAGGTGGCTGGATCTAGCTCTCATACAAGGCAAGCTGGACCATTTCTCCATTCCTGTCCTGCCATCCCTTGTGGTAGATTTATTCTCAGTCTCCCCCCTGACGGTCTCCAAAAACTCTCTGTTCCAGTCTCTTGGCCCGCAGGTGGAGACTACAATATTCTAGCACCTATTAAAAAAAAAAAAATCCAAGATTTATTCTGATTGGACCAACTTAGGTCACATGCTTATTTCTGAACCAATCACAATGTCCCTAGAGACGTGACGCTCTGATTGGCTGGAACCTGAGGTAGGCCCTCCACTCAGATGCCCTCAGGGTGGGAGAGGGAAGGCAGGTGCTGTTTCTAGAACAAGGTGCACGTTCTTCCAGGACAACAAATGTTACTATGCTCTGATTTCTTGGTCAGACCCCACCTATGGTGCATTTATGTCAAATCTACTAAGTATAGAGTATAAATATCTTAACACAATAATTAAAGTGTGGTGAAGGCTATGTTAACAAGTTTGATGAAAGTATTTCAAATTGTATATAAAACTGGCACATTGTACTCCATATATGCATTAATTTTCATACCTATGATTTAATAAAAAAAAAATCCAAGATTTATTCTGATTGGACCAACTTAGGTTACATGCCTATTTTTGAACCAATCACAATGTCCCTAGAGATGTGATACTCTGATTGGCTGGAACCTGAGGCAGGCGCCCCTCAGGTTGGGAGAGGGAAGGCAGGTGCTCTTTCTAGAACAAGGTGCATGTTCTGCCAGGGCAACAGATGTTACTATGGTCTGATTTCTTCCCTCTGTTGGAAAAACTGGAAGAGATGTATAAATTAAAAAAAAGAAAATTAAGGCTTATGGGACAGCACCACTGTGGGTGTGAGACCCATAGATTCTTACCCAATTTCTTCTTATTCAGCAATCTCCTTCCACCTGTAAGGACACCCCTCCCCCACCCCTAATCCTGATCTCAGGAGAGTCTTTAAAAGACCCTGTGTTGTTCATGACTAAAAAGGATGCTCCTTAGCCTTAGCAGAGAGACAACTGAGGTCGCCATGGAGAAAACACAGGCAGCCTTCCTAGGAGCAAAGTGAAGTTTCTTAGAGGAGACAGCCGTTTGGGCCACCTGAAATTGAAAGGCAGGGATTCTCTATGAGAAGCCAAATGGGAGCCTGCAGGTTTCCAGAGCAGCTCCCCACCTGACACTTGGGCCTTTCACAGATTTAGTAGCATCTTTTTTCTGCTTGAAGAAGGTGCCCATGACTGGGGTCACCACTGTCCTGAAACCACTGACTATGAGTGATCAAGGGGATTTTACAGATGGGAAACTGAGGTGGAGGAAGAGGGAACTTAGCCTTCCTGTTTACAAGTGTCCTGGTCCTTCCACTTCAGAGGCAAAGCAGCCTTGGTGGGTCCCTGCTCCTGTGTTTCACTCTTGCGCTCACAGGCAATGGCCATCTTCATGGCTAGTTTTAAATCTGTTAAGTCCTCACTTAACACTGTTGATAGGCTGTTGGAAACAGTGCATAACAAAACAAATTTTGCCATGATTAGTGCAAATAAGAGTTAGATTTCTGCAGCATATTTCTGGTCATAAATTATCATTAAACTTCTACATAAAGACCACAAAACACTTTTAATATGAAACATTGAAATACATGCAAACTATACATGCATTTAAGAGAGATTAATAAAAAAACAAGTGAGATAATTAAACCCAATTTTCAGGGAAGTGGTGAGCGAGAGTGGTGACGGTGGTAAAGGGTTCCATCAGAGAACAAATGTTTGCAGAGCAAAAATTGTAAGGAGCACTTCTTACCATTATGAAATTGAAAACCAACCCATAACAGATGCAGAAAGCTTGTTTGCTGAGGGCTTTGGTATTGCGTTTGCGTGACTATCCTCTGTGATTTTTTATTTTGCAACAATTTGTGCTAATTCATTTATTCATTTATTTCCCCGCCCACTTACTCTCGTTTAGGGCTGTGCATGGCCAAGGCCTACCCCAGCTGCTCAGGGCACAGGGAACCATCTCACCCTGGACAGGATGCTGTCACAACCACACGCGCACTCATTCACCCTGGGACCACTGTGACGTGCCAGTGAACCTACCTGGTACATCTCTGGGGTGTGGGAGGAAACCAGGGCATCTGGAGAAACCCCATGCAGACACAGGGAGAAGGCAAACTCCATACAGACAGCAGCCCCGGCCAGAAGTGGTTTATTCTTCTCATCAGTGTTGTAACCAAACCACGTTGAAGGGACAGACATTATCCAAGGACCCGCCATCCTATGGGGGGAGGGGGACAGAATTATAAGGAACAGAGGAGAGAGTGAAGAGTAAAGAAAAACAATATAGACAGAAATCAAAGCAAGTGCTGTTGTCACAGGAAGTGCAACTCCAGGGTAGGATTTTTGGGAACATTTTATGAATCACTGTCACTTTTGAGAATCGAATGACAGGGGTCAGAACAAATCTATTGGTGCGAGAAGTGTTACTGTCAAAGAAGGCACCTTGTCTGGTGGGACAGTTCTGAAAAGGTGCTGATGCGGCTCCAACGTGGTGCAGCTTCTCCTGGTGTTGCCTAGAAGCTGCTCTCATCGCCTGGATTTTTTTCTTTCTTTCTTTTTTTTTTTTTGGTTTGTGAGACAGAGTCTCACTTTGCCGTTCTGGGTAGAGTGCCCTGGCATCATAGCTCACAGCAACCTCAGACTCTTGGGCTCAAGCAATTCTCTTGCTCAGCCTCCCAAGTAGGTGGGACTACAGGCCCCTCCACACCCCCCAGCTAGTTTCAGAGATGGGGTTTTGCTCTGCCTGAGACTGGTCTCCAACTCCTGAGCTCAGGCAATCCACCCGCCTCAGCCTCCCAGAGTGCTCAGATTACAGCTGCGAGCCACTGTGCCAGGCCCACCTTAATTTTTAACGCCAGTCACCAGCCACCAGCCACCAGCCACCTGCCACCTAATTTGTCATCCCAGGTTCCAAGTGATTTCATCAGTTTCAAGAAAGCAAATGGGTGGAGCTACCTTGAAGATACTGCAGGAGTGGGGGGCTTTGACCAGAGTTCCCTAAGTGGAGAGTGGCCTCCCACGGAGATCACTGTGAGAGTGGAATTGGGTATGCTGAAAATCTAGCCACGGGTCTAGCCGCATACAGGCTGGGCAGGAGCAGTGAGAAATATAGGGTGTCCCAAAATTCGTCCCCAAAGTTGCCATGGAAAACTGTAGCTAAATGTACATTTATTTACAAAATATTCATTACAAAATTTTACAGGATACTGAAAAAATATTGCCTGTGTGTTGGCCACCTCTTTGCAAAATTTTGTAATGAGTATTCTGCAAATAAAGGTACGTTTAGCTGCAATTTTCCTTTTTTCTTATGTATGGGGACAGCCTTTGGGACACCATGTACTTCAGAGTTTGAGACAGAGAAGTAAGAGGAGACAGTTCTTGTCGGGGCCACAGCCTGGGGCGAATGATAAGAAACCCTGGGTAAGAAAGAAGCAGCAAGGAAGGCCACAGATTGTGACAATGGTCACAAAACAGGGTGGGGGTGTAGCTGGGGGAGGGTCTGTGGGGACCTTTCCTGCTTTGGGGGACGCAGGTGGGTTTCAAGTTTCGGTTTCTGGAGGACAACAGGCCTGTCTCTGCTCGTTGGCCGGCGCCCTCCACCCCCGACCCGCACTCCCACCCGAACAAGCCCTGCGCAGAGAGGTCAGGGGTGCCCACCGGTGCCCCCCGCAGTCCGCCCGTCTTCGAGGAACACAGAGCGCGCTGGCGCCGACAGGGGGCGCCGGCGACACCCGTCCCTCTGCTGTGCTCAGGCCGTGGGCCTCGGTCTCCGGCTGGTGGGCAGTTGCTGCCGGGACAGTCCCAGCGCACCCGGCCACGCAAAACCTCGCCAGCCCCCGAGCGCCAGTGCGCACCGCTCTAGGTCCGCCAGGCTGCCCGGAACGCGGCCCTCCTGAGACGCACAGGCTCTGAGGGCAGTGGACGTCTTCCGTCTCCAAGCCTGGAAGGGGCGCCCCGGGCCTGGAGGCGACTGTCCCGGCCTCAACCCAGGCTGGACCCCGCCGAGGCCCCAGGGCGATGCCAGGACGCGCGGCCCAGCTCCGTGCCCGCCACGGCCCAGGCAGGGGTCGGCAGCTGGAGGGTTAAAAGGCGACCTTCACTCCCGTTCTGTCGGGGGAAAGTGCCTTTTCTCCAAATCCATATGCACACACTTCCTTTCCACCTGCTCGGCCCTCCTTGCCTTTTTGTTTAAGCTGTCACTTATAAAGAATCACTTGACTTACAATAACAGGTTCAAAAGACAGCGGAGTATAATCAGTTGATCCACGAAGAACTGAAATAAGGAACACCCCACCTCTCCGGCCATCATTCCCATAGAGGTAGAGATATCATGGATGTAATTGCGACGCTAATTTCTATATAAGAGAAAAAAATACCTTGCCTTTTGGAATTTGTTCAAAGAGAATTTCAGACACATCAGATTAGAAAATGCAGGCTGAATTCGTAAACTTTTTTTGGGGTGGGGTGGGGGTTAGGCAGAAGATTTTTAAAAACACCAATACAGATATTTGAGCGGACTTTATGTCACAGGACTGGCTTGTTGGGGGGGAAACTACTCTTTTTTTTCTCCCCCCTTTTCTCCGCAACCTACTCAGGTCCAGACAGAGAGACAGAGCGCCGAGCGCGCTGAGTTGTCAGGGCAGGGTGCGAGGACGCGGGCAGCTGTGCCCAGGCCGGATGTCCACGGACAGCGCGCCCAGGGAGCCGACCACCAGCAGCGAGGTGCGAGGCCCAGTGCCCCAGACGGCGGTGCAGTCGCGCCGGTGGTGCCTGCGTTCCCATCCCCGACCAGCTCTGGGTAGCTCCTCCCCATTCGCAAAGTTTTCTGTGCCTTACCCGGCTCTTTGGCCCGTAGTTTGCAACCGAGTGTCTGCTTCGGCTGGGCGAGTCGGGTGTGTGTGACCAGGGGGAGGCTAAGGCGTGCTTTTTTTTCTGTGTTTTTGCTTTTGATGTCTCCTGGTGCCCCTGCCAGTCATCTTGGGGGAACTCAGTTCGGGCAGGTTGGAGCAAGTCTTACCTGAATCAATGTTTTAAGTATCCCTGTGGCTTGGCGTTTGGAATAATCAATCTGTCTCCATTGCTTCTTAATCGTGTGCAAAAGAGGCCTCTCTCTCTCTCTCTCTCCTCCTTCTTATCTGTCAACTCTTTAGACCCTCTATTTCTGCTTTTAACATGCCCAAAGTCACAGGCAAGCCCCTTATTGGTGTGTCTGCATACTTCTCATTATTATTATTACTGAATCTTTTTTCCCCCCATAATGACACCAGGATCATTATATAATCCCATAACAAAGAGGTTTTTGAGGCACCAGCTTCTGTCAACTCCAGGACAGAGAACCCATAATTGCATTATTCAGCTTCCCCCCCTTTCTCGCCCTTTCCTTGCTTCAGAGAAACCCAACCTCCTGCACCACTCACAGCTCCACCTTATTACCTCGGCTTCTATTATTTACTAAAATGTTTGCCTTGAGGACCAGCCTTGCAAAGTTGCCTTAAAAAAGTTATTTTGTTGGATAATTAAGTCCTGAAGCCCACCGCCTGATGATTATTCTGGACCCATAAGGCAGAGAACCTGCGTGACGTTTTTCTCCAAGTTTAATTACCGTATGCTAATTTCCTTGCCTACTACGTGATTAATTAAAATCATATTTTCATAATCATTTGGCACTAGTATTGTTTTAGAATTATCATGATCTCCTAAATAGTGTCTGTAAATAAAGTCGCCTCTAATGGCAGGCGCGGGAGGCGAGGCTGAGGACCTCTCCGTGTTTGTATCTCGGCGATTGGCAACATAACTGCCTTATTTACATTAAATACGCCACAAGGTTACAGCGCGGATCAACGTCATTTGATCGCTGATGACTCCCTTAAACGCCCGGGCTGTGACTGATTCTCCGCGTCCCGCTGTCCACCGAGATGCACCCGGGAGTTTTTTTTTTTTTTTTTTTTCCTCCAGAAAAGAAACAGACTTTAAATAGTTTCAGGAGCAGGTAAGAATTACGCCTTTTTTCCTCTCCCCTTTTCCGTGTCTCTCTCTCTCCTCTCCCTCCGTGGCAATCCCTCTCTCTCCCTCTCTTGCTGGATAAAACATTCTTTCGTCAAAGGCAGGAATGCGGAGTAGTGACAAGCAGGGGGCTGATATATGTCTCAGTAACGGGTCTGACAATCAGAATGTAGCTCTCGGAGAATAGATAGATTTTAATAAGTGTGTTTACATGAGCTCAAGGTCAGAAGCAAGCTGCGCCGTGTTAAATGGTTTCTTAGTTGCTAGACAGAGAGAAAAAATGGACGATCACACACCATTCTTTGTAGATTATTATATCAAGGGTTCAGCCTCTGGCTCATCAAAGCTAAATGCCGCAAGACCTATCTAGTTGCTGTGAATTATGCCAGGGCGACAATGGAGACCGCTTTTAATGGTACAATGCATTTCACCTACCAGATAGGGGGAGGCCGAGCCCGGGCTGGGGATGTCTGCTGGGGCTGGGTGATGAGTATCAATGAACCGGGCGATTCTGAAAAGAGGCTGATGAAAACCGAGCCGCCCTGCCCCGGCTGGGCTGGGAGCCGCGCGCGGGGCTCCGCCGGGCGGGCGCGCGAGGCGCGCGATCAGGGCGCCCGTCCCCCCTCGGCCCCGGAAAATGATCGAGTCAATCATGTGGACATGTCTCATTATTCATTGAACACAATCTTTTACAACGCTCCGTTTACGTGCCCGAGTTTGCTCCCGACGCCCGCGCTTCAATGTTTAAGGTAAGGAAAACAAAGGTGGGGGGGGGATCTCGGGGCGCGGCGCCCTGGGGGGCCCCACGGGGAGGAGGGGCGCGGCGGGTTCAGGGGGGGGGCGTCCCCGGCGTCCGCGAGATGGTAAAGTGAGTTTGGACTCTCGGCGGGCCCCCCCATCCCCTCCCCCTCCCCATCTCGGGGAGGCCTGCTGCCCAGCTCCTTCTCACCCCATCGCGATTAAAAAATACGGTCTAATTAAATATCCGTGGCTGTGACGTTGGCGAGAGAAGCTGTCAGCGGGGGGTGGGGGCGCGGGGGGAAGCGGAGAAAGCGGCTGCGGCCGGGCATCGAATGGCGCTGGAGAACTTGGGCGGCGAGCAGGACCGGCGCCTGGGCCGCCTCCCCGCCCGCGGTCCCGGGACCGTTACTTTGAACAGGAGTCTGGGGCCTGGCGCCCCGCGCGCGAGCGGACCCGGCCCCCAGCTCTGCGCCCCCGGCCCGCGCCCCGCACCCGCGCGCCTTCCGCGCGCGGCTCTCAGGCCCCGGGAAACTTTCAAAAGGGTCTGGGGGGTGGGGGGCGTCGTAAGGGGAGGGGGAGGCCGGGGCAGCAGAAACTTCTGCTCAAGTGACTTTCCCATTTTCTCTTCTGCCTGGAACTGGGGCTCCCCGCGCTCTCTTCCCCTCCCTGCTCACTGCAGGATTCCGGCCCCTCCGCCGGGGACAGTGAGAGTGGGGGGTCACTTGTAACCTTTTTTTTTTTTTTCTCTCTAAATCAAAGTTAGCTGATTCTTATAGCGTCAAACTTGCGGGAGCCGAGAGCCGCGGAGACCTGCCATTTTGTGTTTTCTATCCCGCCTCCTGTGCCCCGGAGCTCGGCGAGGCGGAGGCCGGGGACTCCGCAGGGCCAAGGTGCCACCGGGGTCCGAACCCGCGACCCCAGGAAACGCCATGGCTCCTGCAAGCGCAGGCGGCGTCCGCAGCCTCAGCCCCAGCCGGTCCCGGCTCTGGGGTGGGGGTGGGGGGCCGATCGGGGGCAGAGATAGAAATAAATAAACAAATCAGTAACAGGTTATGGAGGGAACCGGGCCGGCCAGTCCCGGGCTGGAGGAACGAGGCCAATCAGAGCGAGGGAGTGCGGGCGCAGGGGCGCCGCGGGCGGGGGCCGGGGAGAACAGGGGGGCGTCTAGGAAGAGTGCGATCTGGGGGGACACCACCCCCATCCCAGATGTACGACTGGGGCGAGCGTGATCTTTGCTGATAAAGCCTTTCTGTTCGCTTCAAGACATTATTTTTCGAAGATGAATTGAGGAAAACAGTCGTAGGCGGGACTCAGGATGTATTTTAGGCAAAAAAAAAAAAAAAAAAAAAAAAGGGTGGGGGGAGCTTTTCTTTGATGAGTAGGAAAGTGTCCAGATCTCGACGCGCCCATCTGTTGCAGTTTTGCAAATAATTTAAAATATAGATATCTCTATATAGATGGACGTATGCGAAGTGAGGGAAGGTGAGAGCAGGCGCCGGGAAGTTAGCGAAAGGGACGGGAAAGGGCCTGGGGCCGAAAGAGAGCTAGCTGTGCTTCTCTACCCTCAACACGGCCCAGGAAACTCCTGCAGGGCTTTCTCCGCGGACAGGTGGAAAGTTAGGGCCCCCTACCCCCTTTCACTTCTGTATTGTGAGTGGCTCCTGCTGTCCGCCTCTGGACCAAGAGGTCCCCAGTCCCCGAGTTCGGCGGAGGAGTGGAGAGCTGGGGATGGGGGCAGCCTGGGGGCTGGCGGGGGCAGCAGCGAGGGGCCGCGGGCCGCGGAAGAGCAGGGCGGGGTCCCAGCCCCGCGCGCCGGCTGCCGCGGTGGCCGGGTTTTGTTTGCCGGATATTGTTATGTCTAACGGGTGCCTCGCAGGAGATGTGATTTGTCAGCCGCCTTTATTTTCACTTTAGCAGAAAATACAGCAGCTGCTTGGAGTCCCGGCCAGCCGGGCTCGGGCGTCCGGCGCGTCCGGGGGCCGGGGCGTGCGCACCGGTGGGAGCGGGCGGCCGGCGGGGCTCCGGCTCGGGGCGAGCGGGCGGGCGGGGCGCGGGGAGCGAGCGCGCCGGACCGGCCTCCGGTACCTCCTGTGCCTTCTCCCGGCAGTCGCTGCCGCCGTCGCCGCTGTGCAGTTTAGCAGAAATCCGACAGGGGCCGCGTTTGCTGAGCGCATCCAACCGCCGGGCAGCCGGAGCTGGCCGCCGGGCAGGGCAGGCCGGTGCAGACGCCGGGAGGGGGCTGGGGGAACAGGCGGGGAGGGGCGCGGGAAGCAAGCTTGGCCCGAGCGCGCGCCGCCCCCTTGCCGGAGTGGAGTCCCCGGCCAGTTGGGCAGACCCGCGCGCCCCGACCTTGGCACCCCAGTCTCCAGCTAGGGCTTAGGTGAACTTGGGGTGGGGTGTGCGTGCGTGCGTGCGTGCTTGTGTGTATGTGTGTGTGTGTGTGTGTGTGTGTGTGTGTGTAGGGGGAGGTCGGACTGGGAACGCACTGTTCGCTTTCCCAGTTTGATATTAGCAACTGGATTTTTACTTTAAGACCGGCTTTGCTCACTGCTGGGGTTGGGAGGGGGGGCGATCTTTTCCCATCACACACATCTTTGTTCATTGTTCACTGAGTGGAAGGCAGGCGACTTAAAGAGACCAAAGAGAGGAAAAAGAGGGGGAGAGAGAGGAAAAAAAGGGGGGGGGGAGAAGCCAGGAGAGGGAAGGAGGAGAGGCGGGGGGAGAGGGCCCCTCCCCCGCCCGGGTCGAGTTTGATGGTGAAATAGTAAACCCACGCACGGAGGGTCGCCGGGAAAGTGGACATTACCGCTTTAATTAACTTCGCGATGCTCCGGCGGCGGGACCTGGCGTAGCCGTGACGCGCCCCCATAAATTTGCCCGGCCCGGGGCTGCTCCAAGAACTCGTACCGTAGCGGCGTCAGATCCAACGCTCGCCTCCCAGTCCGGAGCCATTTGCATAATTGGATTTTTTTTTTTTTTTTTTTTGCCTCCTTCTTTCACCCTGAAACTTGTTTGAAAACCCAAGTGAAAGCCGCGTCGACCTGCACACTCAAAAGCAAGTGCCAAGTAAGTGCCCTGCGTGGCCTCGGAGCGCCCCGAGCGTAGCGCGCACAGCCGGCGAGCGAGGCGCCGGGAGCCGCGCGGGGCCGGGCGGGCCTCGCGTCAGGGCTGCTGGCCGGCGGCAGGACCGTCTCCGCGGGCTCCCGAGCTGCCTGGCTGGCTGCTCGCAGAACTTTTTTCGTTTTCTCTGCCTTCCGACTTTTTGGGCCAGGTGAGGTGTTTGGGCCATGCGTATACCTGCAGCGAGACTTGAAGGGCGATCTTGGGGGCGCGGTGGAGTGGGCATCTGGTGCCGCGGCGGGCAGTCGGGCCCCGCCGCCGCCGTGGAGGGCAGAGCTGCTGTGAGCCCGGCGGCTGCTGGTGGTGCCGCGGCGCGCCGCGGATGCAGCTTGTCGCCAAATGCCTGCCCCATTATTCTAAGGTTTGTGTGTGTGTGTGTGTGTGTGTGCGCGCGCGCGCGCGGCTGTGTTCTTAAAAAAGAAAGAAAAGCAACCGAAACAAGACCAGGAAGGGCTTTTTCCTTAGCTTGCCCCCTTCCCCGCGGCGTCATCTATTTCCATTGCTGGAAGGAGCGAGAGCACAGCTTCTTTACTAAAGACAGGGTCACCCAAAGATTGAGAGTCCTGTCGGAAACGTCATAAATTCTATAGCGAATATGTAGTTGCATTTATAAAACACTAGTAGTTGCTTGACCATGAAAGTGGTTTTAGCCTATTTCAAATTTTATTCAAATAGATAATCTATTATTATTATTATTTACAGTTCAGAACCTGGGGGAACATCTGTTTGCCCGGGAAAGAACCAGAACCCTCGCTGCTGTTGGCTGGGCCAGCCTGGGAACTTACTGGGGGCTGGGCCCACCGGCCTGCCTGGAAGGGGCAGGGGGCTCAGCTTTCAGCCTAGGGAGTCGCAGGGGGGCGCCCCTGCAGCCCTCTGGCCTCTGCTCAGTGAGAGCCTGGGGCTTCTGGCTGAAGGCTGCTTTAGTTATGATGTCATTCTGATAGCAGAGTGCAAATGTCTCCTGATTCCACCATTAGCTGCCTGGCTGATTTGCTTGGTAATGATAGTGCTGACGTCCTGCTCCCTGACAAACGCAGGGCCGACCAGCCCTAGGAATTAACTTTTCCCCCCACTGAGGGAGGACCCAGCTGCCAGGAGTCCCACCCCTGGGCCCCTGTCTTTGGACCCCCCCTGTCTCAACCCCAGACACTGACATGGAGGACAGGCCCCTGGACTGGGGGACCTCTGTTTTACCAAAGTTTGGAAAACTTTTAGAAAGACTTTTATTTCCAGAATACCCTTAATCTGGTAGGACTTAAAGCAGTTGTGACCGGTGCAGAGACATTTGTATTTGACCCATGCCCTGGCTTGTACTTTGGGTCTCTGCACCACCTTTGCATGGAGAATAAAGGGTGACACTTACCTCTTACCTTCAGCCCCTTAACTATGACTTTGTGTTAATACCACTGCAAGCAAACCGGATTTAGTGTTGCTTTTTTAAATAGTGTACAATGATTTAAGATTTCTTTTGATTTACTGTTCAAATGAGATTTGCATAAATGTGATGAAAATTAACTTAACATCTGGGCACATGAATAAAGGTTAGCACTTCGTATGTCATCTGCAAGGAAAGTCTCTTAAATGCTTTCCCCCTACACAGAGTTCCGGGAGACAGTTCCTGGAGACGTAAATGGTGATTACGGAAAACCTGGAGAAAATGCTTTCCGTAAATTTGCATTCTTTTGGACCAGTGCTCTGAAAACCCATCTTGTTCTCTGCCTGGAGTGGTTAACTTCTGAATAGGCTTGAGATCCTCACAACTCAGCAACTTAACTGCTGGCCAGGCTATCTTCACGGAAGACTTAGGGCAGGCAGGCACGCAGTGACAGTCACACTGCTGTGGTCCAAACCAGAGACCAATAATCCTCATTTGAGGGGAGGACAGGGGGTGCCAGGAGGTGCAGCTCTTCTAACCACAGTTGTCCTCAGAATGCCAAAGGCAGTGCTGAGATGTGAAATCATTTCCCAGCAAGCCCCCCAAAGCCGACAGATTTGGTTGTTTACTCTGCCTTAGGTGACCAATGAAATTCCCATCAGCTCAGACCTATAAAGTTCATGAGCTCATTCAAGTGAACTCTGAACTCCATCTTACTTTTTGAGCAAGATAAGCTTATTATCTTTGGTGTCAGGAAATCAGAGTTAAACAGCCTTCCCGAAACATGGTTGCCTTTTGCTCAAAAGTTGTCTATGAATGGCACAGGTGTTTTGAAAGTGTCTTGAATGGAGAGAGAAAAAAGACAGCAATGGTGCTTGTGAGAATATAGATGTACTCTTTTTTTTTTTTTTTTTTAGAGAAGAATATCATAAAAGAAGAAAGCAAATAGATTTATTTTGCTGGTTTGAATGAGGACAATTATAGCTTTTTAACATCTTTGGATTTAGTGTTTTTAATAAGCCTTTTAAGTAAGCTGAAATATCAGCTTGCATTTCGTTCTCAACATTATTTAAAGTGAGACTTGATGCAAATTTAAAAACAGAAGTGAGCTTTCTGTAGGTCAACTTTTGTCCCTGTTGAGGAGAGAAGTCCCCTGGCAGGGCGTCTGTGACCAGTGCTCAGCCTGCCTGATCTGGTCTCTAGGTGAGGCCTTACATTGGTACTAGAAGCACACTGGCAGTCAAGTGGCCTGATACCATCTCTCAAGCTGTGAGGGTTGGAGTTTGGAGGCTAAAGCAGGGAGTGAGCTCATTCACTTTGGTGAGAAGCCTCTCTCTAGTAGGGACATGTGAACTGCAGAGCTTCCTTTGTGAACTTGAACCTGCTCTGTGCACCCTCTTCCCCCTGCAGAATGTGCCACGGCAGGGGATGGCTGAGCCTGCAGAGGGGCTGGAGGGAAGGGAGTACCTCTCAGGGAGGTTGGGGAGGGAGGGCTCTGCCTGCCTGACTGGGCTCACCTGTGTGTTTTATGCAGCACCTGGTCAGGAGTTGCTGGGAGGGAGGCCTTTTGCCAAGGAGAGGGATCGGTTAGTCATGTCTAGAGACCTACCTGGCTGCTGTAATGCTCCTCTTGGTAGCAGGGAGTGTCCTCAGAGGGGTGAGCAGATAATGTGTGTGGTCAGAATGAGCTGAGGAGGATGAGCTGTGAGGCGGCTGGGAGTGTGTGTGTGAGTGTGTGTGTGTACACGCCTGTGTGCATATGTTGGGGGATAGGCTGCCTGCTGGAAGTGCCTGTTCTGAGATGATTTCCTATTCACCACAGTTATACTACCCAGGACAGGTTAGTGAGTTTGTAAGTAGACATGTACGAAGGGGGTTGGTGCTGGAATGAACTGAGAAATCAGGAAGTGTAAGGACACAGTGCCCAAGGCACACAGGCCATTTTTTTGAGATCCTCTTTATTTTTTTTCCAAACCAGGGCAGACATGGATGGCAGCCCCCTCCAGGAGGTGTGCCTTACAGCAAGCCACCTGTGCTGGGCCCTGGCAGTGCCTGGGGGTGGGGTGGGGGGCCTTCCCTGGCCCAGTTATGCCATCAACAGGCTTCTGCTGGCGTCTGCCGCCAGGACAAGGACAGGCTCTAGCTGGCTCTGTTGGTTGTTTCAGGATATTACCCACCCCCACTTCCACCACCCCCTAGGTTTCACTTTTACAAATCTCTGTAGATTTTTGGTATTTCTCTTATATTGGAGTTCACAAAGAGTACCAAGTACTTGGCTTTTCACAGCTTCTGAACCTGCTGGAGATGGGGCTGTTTCTCCACGAGATAAGATCCAGATTAGGGTGAAGCCTTGGGTGGAACTGAGCAGAAGAACCTGGGCAGCATTTCTCTAGATTGGGGCACTTGTGCATTGCAGGCTGTTGGGGGCACCCTTGACCTCTACCCATTACGTGCCAGTCAGAACCCCAACTATGATGATCACAGATGCCCCTAGACAATTCTGTATATCCCCGGGGGGGGGGGGGGGTTGAATTCGTTTCTCACACTTCCTGTTCCAGGCCTTGTCCTGAGCCTCCCCAGACATATGCAAGGTCAGCCATGGTCCCACCCTGACTGTGGGGAGCACACAAGCTAGTGGGGAGACAGCATTTCCCACTGCCCTGTGGGACTGTTAGGTTGGGCCTTGCACCGGATGGGGGCAGACCCATAGGAGAACCTCTACAGTGGACGAGTAAATGGTGGAGAGGCTGTCTGGAGCAGGACGTGGGGCCCAACCTGTTTTTACACCAGTTACACCCTGGAAGTGGCAGTGTGGGTGAGAGCTGTGGCCCTGGCCCTGGCTGTGACATTTGAGCCAATTTGTAGTAGGATCCCAGGGCTCAGGCTCCAGGTGAGTGGCAGCTGGGCACTGTGCTGGTAGGCAGTGATGGCTGTTCATTTTTGCCCACCCGCTATGTGAAAGGCTGGGCTGCGGTGCTTCAGGCCCTCCCTGTGAGGGCAGGTACTATGTTCATCCTAAATTCAGAAAGGGAAACTGAAGCAATGAGCGGGGTGGGTGATGGATTCAGGATTGGACCCCCTCCCTTCTGTCTCAAGATCTGGCGCACTCAGTCCCTCTGCTACTGTAAAGTATCTACCCTGACCCGTGTTCAGCTGCCCTTCCTGGGGCCAGACTCTCAGCAGGGCCCCTGGGATTCCTTCCTGGTTCTCCGAGCCAGTGCCCTGGCACCAGGGTGGGAGGCTGGCAGAGACAAAGAAAGCGTACTCTGAGGTGGACCGGAGCCTCCAGGTGGGTGGGGACAGGCAGGAAATGTGGAGGTGTGGATGGCAGGAAGGAAGGTCAGTTGGTAGTTCCGCTTTCTCCTCCACTGACCCATCCTTAGTCTGTACCTTTACAGTGAGAAAATTAAGTGCCATTTTGACCCGAGGAGTATGATCACCATGGGCTTGAGCGGACATGAACCTGAGTTTTCCATCATGAGGCATTGCAGCTTTGATTACCTGAGCCGTGTTTAGTTGGGACTTCGATGACCAAGGTGGGCTTTTCTCTTCCCCGTTCCTGCCAGCTCTTCTACCGGGTGCTGGCCGGCCGGCCACTCTGACTGCCTCGGACCACACTGCACTTTCTGTCCTCAGCCCCCTTCCTATATTTTTTTTTAGCCTTTTTGTTGCTTTGTCATCACATTATACACACACGCACAATGAAGTAGCTCTACTTAGGTTGTAAACGCCAACCCATAGACTCCCCTAAAAATCGAGATTAATCACAGAAGTTCAGCCTTCATTATAATGATAGTCTCACTTGCATTTCTGAGGTTCCCATGTAATTCCCACAGATTTGAACAGGATTTGGGTTCATGGAAGGGCTAAGTCCTCCTTGGGATTTTGCTTTAGTTCAGTAGACATTTCTGCCTGCAGTTTCTGGGCACTTCCGAGTAGCTGTACAGAGGTGACCACGTCAACATCTCCTGCTGGCCACTGTTAGGTGCCCACCCTACGCCAGGCCCTGCATTCTGCACTTGGGTGCATTATTTTGTTCAGTCCTTTATCCCTCAGCCCAGCTTCCCCAGTGGGCAAGCTGAGGGGTGTGACAACTTGTTGCAGCTACATGGCCGTGGCACGGCTGTGAGGGGATGTGGAGCCAGCTGTGCTGGCCTGCGAGGCTCATATCTTTGACCTTGTTTGTACTCCTGCCACCCTGGACGATCCTTGGGACTGGGAACAAAACCATTCTTCCAAATATTGTCAACTTGCCTTTATAGTGGAAGTTAAAAAATGTAAACCGGAATTTGCTACTTTGAGAGCAAATGCATTGTTGTAAATCTGTTTTCAAGAGGGAGAAAATATTTGGAAACTCTGTAGCAGCTAAAGAATAACTATAGATAGCCAACAGATCACAGGTTGCATAGATGTTGCATAGAAAATGTGATCTCTTGGGATAGCTGGATATTTAATTTGATCTTTCAAAATATCTAGCAATATTTATCCCTTGTTGACTAGGGGAGAAAAGTGGCATAAACACAATTTTTTTTTGTTATTTTTCTAAAATTCTAACTCTCTATGAAAATCTATTAAAATCAAACCAGGCAAAGCCTTCCAAATTATTACAGAAAGGCCATCATTTATATGAAGCTTGTTGAAGGGGGTGGAAGTCTTATTGAAATTGCAGCTAAAGTACTTAAATTATTTGCTTCCCCAGCCAGGGTTTCAGTTTGGGGGTTGTAATATGCTGGTGCCAAGTGGCTATTTCGGCAGCCTGAAGCTTGCGTGAAGCAGAGAGCATCTCACGGACGGAACATGGCCGGATCTGCTCATTACACTCAGAGCGTGGTTTCTGTAGCATCTGATAAACTTTATGCACCAGTGTTTCCACCCAAACCGGGGTCTGTGCTGGTGGGTGGCAATCCCTTTCCAGTAGCCCAAGAAGAGTTCAAAAGGTGGAAAAGTGGCAGTGTGGGAATGCAAGAAGGGAGAAAAGCAGCCACATGCTGACCTGAAAGGGTTTAATCTGTTCAGCCGAAGCCTCCTCTGATAGTGCCGGGCTGCTTCTGTGCTGGTCTCAGCAAAGCCTGCCTCTCTCTCTCTCCCTCCCTGCTGCTGCCGCCAGGGAATCATGACTTATAGTTGGAGAAGCCTGAAGCCACAGCCTGCCTGGATCTCCCAGGGACCACGCCTGCACTATTTCTTAAGCAAAAGGCAGATACTCCATCTATAATTCTTTTCAGAGATCGTTGATTTGATAAGTTAATATTTATTTTCTGTGTTTTTTTTGTTTTGTTTTTTTTTCAGCCCCCTTATGCCCCAATTTCCTTCTTTTCACTTCTTTTGCACACTTATCCTGAAAGTATTTTGAAAAAGCTTTTGTTAAAAGTTGTTGTGTATTGGGGTGGGGATGGGGGGATTGGAATTTGAGTTCCATTTAAAATTCCCTTTGAGCATATTTTGGAGGCAAAAGGAATACAGACCGGGTGACATGAACATTCGCATTATGTACAAATGTATCAAGGCTGTAAGGTAGCAATTTTCTTCCTTTAATGACTGCTGCCACCCCAAGGAAGACACAGTGGCTTTCCAAGTATGTGACAAGTGATGGCTGAGCTGGGCTCTGGTCATCTGCTGGGCATTTTCCCTGACAGCACCTGTGATGGAAGGGGTGGTGATCCAGCCTTTTTTTTGGGGGGGGGGGCGATGCACATGCTGTGCCTGTTGGTATGTTCGTTCTTCAGTGATGGCTATCTGGTGAGGTCAAGTAATATATTTCAGAAATTAGAGTATGTGCCATCTTCAGAACATTCCGGAAGAACTGGTGGGATTTTGACATCCTGCCCTTTTATCTCAGCGATGCCGGCAACTTCATCCTCCCCTTTTCCCTCACGTCTGGAAAGGTTGACAAGAGCTAGATCTTTGTGAGAAGTTATTTTTTTTTTTTCTCCAAGCACAGGTTAGAAGCCTGGCTGGCTGCTCAGGTAAAAGGAAGATCAGTGCCACGTGTGGATCTTGGGGACAGCAGGGGTCTGTCGTTAAGAGACCTCCCCCCGCCATGGTCTGTGAAGCTAGTGTATGATGCCCCATGATCATATCAATGTAAGCGGCTATGAGTTAATAATAAAAAAAAAAGAGACCGTCCCTCTCCCTTTGCGTGAGGATACTACACAGATAAAAATCCTGTAATTTTTGTGTGATCTCCGTATACCACCTTCAATAAAATAATTTGTGCATTGATCTAAAGAACGAGAGGTTTCCAGCTGCTTGTTGGGAATCTGTCTCTTTGACTCACTTCTGGGAGAGGTTGGCCTCCTGCGGAGGTCATCCTGGGGGGGCCAGACGGCCTGGGGATGGGAGCATTTATTTCTCTAGGAATCAGACAGCTTTGCAGAATCCAATGCAAAACTGTAATATGATAATTTGTGCTTAGGTGGGTGGTGATTTCCCTCTCGAAGGTGGGCAGATTAAATTGTTGCTGGACTGGGGGAACCGATGTTTTGTTTTTAATGTCTTTTTGTTTTTAATGTCTGTCACCAGCCAATGTTGGCCTTCAACACAAGGAAACTTTACACATTTTGCCACTTACTGTGTGACTGCTTCAGAAGGAGGAGAGCCATTGTGTGCTTTTTATTTGCTAATTAACTTTTTCCGCAAGGGTTACATGTACATGGGTGTCACTTGATATTCAGTATCTATAAGTTTGTTTTTTGCATAATTTAATTTTTAGGGATGTTTCTTCCCTCATCTCGTGATTAAGATGCTTATTTCACTGAGCTGGAAACATCAAGTTTGCAAATGAGAAAGAGCTTGAAGCTTCTTTTGGTTTTGTTTTCAAGCCCTGTGACACAGTGATAGGGAGCTCAGGGTCGCACGGGACCAGGCTCCATGCCCGGCACCACTACTTACAGGCTGTTAATGAGCAGGGCAATTTTTGTCTTTAAGCCTCAGTTTTCTCTCCAGTAGAATTGGAATAATGCTTCTTCCTCCCTCCTGAGGTCATCAGTGTTAAAAGAGAAAATGATGAAGAGCCCCGATGCCAGCTATGCCATGAATGGCTGGACACTATCTTTACATGTTTTATACATTTTGTTGAATATTTTTAGGGTGAGAAACCCCGCCAAAAGCTACAGGCATTGGCCATTTGCAGAACCTGGTGGAGAAGTGACATTCTCCTTTTGTTTCCCTGGCTGGTCTTTGCAGTTATTTGCCTGGGGATCGATAAGTATTGGGTGATTGATTTCCTATATTTCTGAAGATGCATTTTAAAGCGTCAGCTGAGTTTGTGGAGGGGTTTGGGGTAAGGGGTGGGGGTCTCAGTCTTTACTAAACAAACATTCTCACTCCAGTGCATTGAACGTTAGCTACATGTTTTCAGGCTACACACACATGCATGTGTGCACACACGTCCTGGTTGCTGGACCCTGGTGCAAACACGATAGGCCTTCCTCTTAATCTTTTCCCTCAAGGAGGCCCTTCCTTCCTTCACTCCGTCCCTCTCTTCTGTTCTTTCTTCCTTCCCCTTTTATATCCTAGGCAGGATTGGTGCTATGAATTAGAACAGAAATGCTTTGGGCCTGTTGTGTCAAAGCAAAAGCAGAGTTAAAGTAGTGATGACGTCTCAGCTCCAGGCTCCACATTAAAATCTATAAGCGTGTGAACACACATGTGCATATATGTCAGAGACCCACCTAATTTGCATACTTTGTAATTCCCATGATGATTTCCAAGGAGCCTGACACTCAAGTGTGAAGTTCATGAGTTGAGCCTGTGGCCATATTCCATTCCAGACGGGCCACCCAGGAGAGTGGTGGACTTGAACACGTCCCCTTCACTTTCTCTCCCAGAAGAAAAGGTGGGATTCTGGGCTGGCTTTCCATCACTGGAGGGATCCCAAGTCCCGGCCTCTCTTGGGAAGTAGGGAAAACACTTATGACTCTGTAGTAAGAAACAAGATTCTGTCTTCCTAGGCAAAATTTGAAACCAAGTACAGTTTCTATAAATGAATTGAGTGCCCATGAGATGGGTCTTGGGCTTTAATAGGAAAGATAGCGTTTAACTTAATTCTTAGGACACTGTCTGTCATTTGCTATTGAAAGTGGGGCTTATCCATGTGGTGACTTGCCCAAGGTCACTGCTAATGGGTGGTGATGTGGGGCCCTCTCTGAACAGTACCTGCGTCTGTGATGTGTGGGCTGTGCGTTCAGTACCTGCGTCTGTGATGTGTGGGCTGTGCGTTCCCTTTGGCCTGGGCTCTTGGCCTCTGGCCTGATCCTCTCTGTGAATGGGGTTTTCCAGAACAGATACCACAGATGGAGAATCGTGGCCCATGAGGCAGCCAGACTTGTTTTTGGTGTGAGGATCCTACCATACTCCCTCCTTGGTTCCTCAAATGGGAGACTTGTTCTGACCACTTCTGAGCTCAGGAATCATTTCTCTTCTCACAATGTCTCGAAGTTCAGGGCCTGGGAATAACACTGGAGGCCAACGTCCCGTCTTTGCCTCGCCCCAGGGCCTGTGGGCATCTCATATTTTCAGAGCACTGGCCTCTCCCATCTCACCCTGCTTTCCATTCTGGTCCTTCCTGCCCTGCGACTTGGTGAGGCTGCATGTGAACAGGGCACAAGCCCGAAGCCTGGAGAGGGGCGTCCTCGTGGCAGCATCTCTGGGGCATGAGGAGCAGATCCTGTCCGGACTTTCAGACCAGTCCCCCCAGGAGACACCCGAGAGGTGTGCCTGGCCTTTATTCTTACCTGTCATCACTGAGTTATTTACCCAGCCCAGTCACAAAGGGACCGACATTTATCGTGTCATAAGGATTCTTTGGAACTGGCTCTTCTGGGCCAGTGTCCTGTCTTCGGGGCCCCAAGGGGACACAGTTTCTTCAGGGAAGTGGGTGGAGAAGTGTCCTGGGTCCTGTGAACCTCTTCTGGGTCCTCCCTGCCATCTGTCCAGGGCAGCCGCCAGCTGCTGTGCCAGGTGGGATGCCCAGGAGTGCCACCACGCACAGTGCTGGGTGGGGCAGCTTGACCTCCGAGTGGCTGGAGACTATATCTGGTCTTAGGGGCAGCCTGGGAGAGGTGGACTAAAAGCCAGGCTCTGGCAGGGAGGCACCGCTAGCAGGCGGGTGATACAAACAAGGAAGGTACGGGTATTCCCAGGTACTGGGCCCTGGTGCTTAGCTGATGTTTGGTAAGTGGGTGAACAAGGAGTGAGGGAGGGACGCAGTGTCTAGTGAGGGTCAGTACCAAGAGCCGGGGTGTGGCGGTGGGGATGGGCACCATGTCTGGGAACAGCGCTTTGGGAAGGACAGACGATGACGAGGGCACCACCTGGCAGCAGGCTTATGAGAATCTCATTTATTTCACATTGAAGCAGCATTTGGAGCTTCTCCAAGTTCTAGGGACACAGCACTCAACAAACAGATAAAAATCTCTGCTCTCACTGAGCTTCCTCTCAAACACATAGCATGTGAGATGGTGACTTGTGTTGTGTGAAACGATGAGGGAAGTAACGGGGTATGGCAGGATGGGCTGGGCAGGGAGCCTCACTGAGTAGGAGATTTGGTGAGAGAGGTCTGGACAAGAGCATTCTGGGAACAGCAAGTGCAAAGGCCCTGAGGCAGAACTATGTGTGGTGCCTGAGGACCAGGGGCTGCCATGCGGCTGGGCTGGAGCAGAGCCCATGGGGGAGCTGGCTTCCTGCCACACTCCCCTGTCCTCCCTCCCTGAGCAGTATCACCACGCTCTGCTCAGCACCTACTATGTACACACCTATGTGCCAGGCATTGTGCTTGCTGCTGGGGACACAGATGTGGACTTGACCTCTGTGGTTTCTGCTGCCCTAGAGATAGAGACAGAGACAGAAGTATAGTTATCATTTCAACTGTGACCATGAAGACCAGGAAGAAGGAGGACAGAGGGTGGTGCGGAAATCTCCTCTTCAACTAGACGGCTAGTGGTGTCTTCTGGGAGGGCTAAGGGTGAGAAGAAGCCAGCAAGGCAAGGGGCAGGGAAGATCTGCACGCAGAGGGAATAACAAACACCAAGTCTTAAGGTTGGAGAGAACTTGGTGGTTTGAGAAGAAAGAAGGCCAGCGTGTCTGGAGCTCCGAAAAGAATGGCACTGCCTTTGTTGTCTTGGAGGCGATGCCTTGTAGTTGGGGCTGCTGTCAGCACAGCCTGGTGAGGGGGGACTCTCTGTTGGAGAGTGTCTGCCTGTTGTAGCATGGCTGCCACCCAAAGTTGATATCTCCCTTCCTGTACCAATCATTCATCTGCTCTACATGCTCCTGGTAGGCGTCTACCCTGTGCCAGGCATGGAGAGAAGTTAGAAAATAAAGTTGGCTGCAAAGGCAGAAAGGTACAAAGCTCCCTGACGCGGTAGGGTTGGTGTTGAGGTTCACAGGGGATTCTGTGATGCCCGTTTTCCCCTCTCAGTCATCGTCCCTCATCCCAGCTGCAGGGTTGCCCCCCTCTTCACTTGGTTAGACTTGGCTGTGCTTCTGACCGTAGAGAAGGTGGATTTGGAAATCTGCAGCAGCATCGCAGGGGTCCCCTGTTTTTCCTTCCCACATTCCCTTCCACCCTTTTCCTGCCATCCTCAGTGTCAGGCTGTGTGTTGAGCACCAGGGTGAGAAGGACGCCGCCGCCAGGGGGGTTCCCTGCCCCCCAGACCTTGCACTTTATTCAGGTCCACACATGCCCTCTCCCAACACTTTTGGTGTGGGGGGTCATCAACAGGATGGTGGGAACACCAGACCCTCGTTTGTGTCACCTATGAGTCCACACAGGACTTTTTGATGTGGAACTTGAAAGTATATCTCATGCCTGTCCTTTCTTGATTCTTTACTTACATTATTACAATGGTAACTTTTAATTTTTTTCTTTTTTTTTTTTTTTTTAGTGGAAAGTGAAGTATATCCAGCTCTTTGGATACTGAACTTTTTTTTTTCCCCCATCATTTGATTTTAAATGGTTAAGTAAATTTCATTAAATAACTGTAAACATTCCAAAGAGTCCTGCATACATATCATATTTCATATCATGGTAACTTAGATGCAAAATATTAAAATGTAAATGACTCGATCGAAAAATTATGGGAATAAATGCATGACTTTTATTACATTTTCAGAAAAGTTACTTAAATATTTCTCCTTCTTTAGCAAAAATCTAGGAGAAGTTAAAAGAAAAAATGTTTAAGGACAATATAAAAAATAATCTTTAAGAATAAAGGAACAAAAAAAAAAAAATAAAGGAACAGACCCTTGTTCCTTTGTTCTCTCTCAATTTTATCTAAGAATATATGTTGACTGTTGTTTGATTATTACGAAGTATGCTATATAAACGTGAATATAATAATTTTAATTTTTAAGTGTTAGAATAATATTTTTAGTCCACTGCAAAGAGATTTCTAGGCTGTTGCCTGTTCTCAATGGTTAGAGCACTAGCCCTGTGAACCGTGGGTCGCGGGTTTGAACCCCGTGAGGGCCTGCTAAAAAAAAAAAAAAAAAGATTTCTAAATTTATACATCATGTATTATGAAATCTGAACCAATATTTCTTCTTTTCCAACTTAAGAAATATTTCCGTCTATAGTAATAATTGTCTGGGAAACATTTGGTATTTTATTTTAGTCTCTATCACAATTTCCATGTGATTGTTCTATATTAATCTTGAAAAGTGATGCGAGATTGCTTTCCCATAATAAATAGCAAATAATGTAATAATAATAATAGTAACACTAATGAAAAAATTATATTTTTCTCCAACTTAGAGAAGAATGCCAACAATAGGTAGGATAAAATAAAATCAATATTTTGACAGTGCCCTATTATATCTGCCTCATTAATTTGGAGACAACCTCTCTGTTCAATCCTAAATCACAAAGTGTCAACAAATAGTAGCTTCAGCGTCTCCTCCCGTTCCAATGCATTTAATGCTTTGCAAGTTATTTTTGGAGGAAAATGATTTTTTGATTCTGCAGATGTATAGAGATTGCATTGTGTAGGTTTTTGTCTGGGGGAACAATGAAAAAGTTTTGCCGTTGCAATTTGTATTCACGAAGACAGTTCATTCCAAATTCCTGTTTAGCATAATACTATATAGGTTTCCATATATATATTTATGTATATGAATATAAATGTGTATTTGTGTATAGATATATAATTTCTTAAAGGTTATGTCCATTCACGTTTATTAATTTTACCCGAAGTTTTTTTCTCAGGTTCCCTTTTTTTTCGAAGAATCTGGAGTTTTTGATTTCCGAGTACCGATTGTCAGTTGATTAAGGTAAATGCTGGCACTTACTCAGGCTGCTATTGACGTGGGCACGTGACATAAGTGATTGATCTGCGTTAGACACAGGATTGCTAATTTTCCTTCCTAACAGTCCTTCCCACCTAGCCCGGTGCTCACCACCCTGAATTCTTCATGCAATATTTAAGAAGAATCCGCTCCCCGGCCCCCCGGCCCTCCAGTACTGGGTGGTTGCATTAATACAGAATTACGTCCCTCACTTGTGCAAAAAAGTATTTGTATCGCTGCTGCCTACCCTCCTTTGTTTCCCAGGGATCACAAAAGCCTAGGATTCAGAATCGCAGATAATAACATACAGAGCCTAGTATTGATGCTGTTTAATTGTCTTATTGACAACTCACTTGAACTTGGAGAAGCATGCTAATATTTGTCATCCTGTGAACTCATGTGCATTTTCTCAGCTCAAGCCATAATTACAGAAGAAATTTCAAAACTCGGCTGTGTGCCGCACTGCCTCACCTCGCCTCCGCGTGGACAAAGGCGTCCAGCCCGCCACGTCCCGGGGAGCCTCGGCCAGCTAGTTCTCTTTGGCCCTTGGCCTCTTGAGCTTTGGGCATCCTCCGGGTGCTTCCCCTTCTACGGGGCCATCTGGCTAATGAACCTGTTGACCAGCACCTGTCCAGGAAAGGAGGGGCAGTCATACAACTCACCTGAGCAGCTGCAAAGAGGGCAGTGTGGAGGTTGCCTGGAGGGTTTTGTTTTTTTCTTCAAAGAGACAGCTGTTTTCTACCTTTCGGGGAATGCCAGTGGAAAACATGAGGAAGATTTAGAACAGGCTGAAGCTAGAGAAGAGGCCACTGGACCAGCTAGAAGACAAAAGTCCACTTGAGTTGGTGGGTGGCGCCATTGTGGTCTTACCTTTGTGTGCCCAGCTGTCCTCGTCTGCCATCGTTGGCTGTCCTTCAGCCTTACTGGTCTTCTCCCAGTTCCTTGCACATGCAGGCTTGATCTCAGTTGAGGGGCTGGGCACCAGCCCTTTTCCTCTGCCTAGAACCTCAAATCTGCACCCTTCACTGGGCTCCTCTGTCTCAGCTCTGTGGTCCCAGGCAAATGATGCCTGTCCAGGGAGGCCTTTCCTTGTCTTCCTCTCCTTCCGCCCTGCCCCAGTCACCGGCTGTCTCCTTGTCCTGTTGTGTGTTTTTTCCTTCGTGGTGATTATCTTTACTGATTTTATCCATCTCTGTCTCTCTGCTGGATCCAGACTCCCCAACCCTGATGGTCTCTGGATGACTCTACTTCTAGAATAGCGACTCGTAATGGCAGACAATTGATTAATATTTTTTTGAAAGAACTCTACTCTCCCCAAGGAAAGTAAGGATTTAGGACTTTGCCCTAGACCCTTTGAGAACAATGATGTGTCATAAAATGCACTGTCCCTTCATGCGTCCTTTGTCTCATTGTTAGAGACGGGAGCCACAGCTGCAGCCCCCTCCTGACTCACTGAGAGGTTGCTGTGATGGTTCAGAAGGACGGCTGTTTCTACACTGAGAATATATTTGTGTCAGTGCCAAGTTTTCCTGCCCCGTGTGGGGGCACTGGCTTCATCAGGGGTGTTTCTTCTGGTGTGGATTCTTTGTGCCCAAGCCATTTGCCCTGCCCGGACCACCACGTCCAAGGTTGGCCACGCGTGGCCCTTGCCGTGGGCGTACCCCCTTGACATCAGTAGGTTGGGCACAGACAGTTGGAGTCAGGTTTTTTGTCACTGCTGAGAGCCAGCTGCGTGGGGCCCTGATTAACACAGAGAAAGTTGTTAGTCACTCCACGTCCTCATCTTCGGCAGCTCTTGATAGGGGTCCCCGGGCAAGGCGCCGCCGTGGCTCCCTGATTGGTGAGGCCCTCATCTGGCTGATGAGTGAGGTGGAGCAACCCCACTGGCTTCAACAAGACACTCGAATCATGGAGGATGATTGCAGAAGGGGAGAAAGGGCTTTAAACCCGGGCCATATCCTGTCGCCCAAGTGACTCCTGTCTTGGGGAGCTCTTCCACCCAACCTGAAGAACTGGTTTTCTGAAAAGGGTTGGAAACGCTTGCCTGCATCTCCCCACGAGGCAGCAGCAACCAGGGATTCCTACAGAAAAGTAATTAAAAGGTGGGAATGAATCTGGGAAGGAATAGCGCCCCACAAATCTTTCTTTGCTGTAAAATGTCTTCCTCAAAGTCACTGTATTTGTTTAATATTTAAGTAGAAATATCTTTCTCCTGTGTGCATATAATATTTTTTCCTCAACTAGATTGCAAGCTCCCTGAGGACAGAATTTTCCTTCTCTTTCTTCTGCCATTATGGGTCCAGTGCTATGCCGGCCACAGACTCCCCTGACGTCCCACTCAACAAGATCTCTGGCCCCCTTGGGGAGGGTGGTCTGGGATGGGAGAATAAAATCATAAAACCTTAATGAATGACTGAAGAAAATTAAGAATTTTTTTTTTTTTTTTTTAACATTTGGAATAATTTTGCATTGAATTGTTCATGCTTTATAGACTTCTTGGGGTAAAAACCATTTTCTATCTAGGTGGTTGCCAAGGCTGGCTTTTTTTTTTTTTTTTTCTTTTCAATTCCATGAGTAAAAATGTCTACTAATTATTTTTTAAGAAGAAAGGCACTAAACCTCTACGAGGGATACTTGAAGTCATGATTATTTAAAGTCAGATCTTTGGGGGAGTAAAATTCTCATCACGAATGGGTTTCTTGATGGAGTAAAATAAGGAATTCCTTGGTGTTGTGTTTCTTGGTGATGACCTACTAATACGTCTCTAGCTGGAGAGGGGTGTCCCAGCTCCCTCCAGAAGACTGGGGGGAACCTGGTTCTTCCTGAATTCCACCTGGATTAGGGGGTCCACTTGCCCAGCTCTTTTTCCCAGAGTCTGCCAGCCCCCGTTTCCTGTCCAACTGCCATGTGTCACCTGTCTGATTGAGCAAAAATAAAGAATATATCCAGGGGCACCTTCACTGTGCCTCTGCTGTGTCCAATTCAGAAGCAGACACAGGATGGGGCACAAAACCGCAAATTCCAGCCTAGACTTGGTTACTCACTCAGGCACCTCTTCTCACCCCAATCATATCCCAATTTCTCCATCTGCAAAATCAAAGTGTTCGATACTAACGGCAGGCAAGAGGATGGTTTGGGACGCTCATTAAACATCCCAGTTCCTGCCTCCCCTCCCCTCCCCGGAAGTCCAGTCTCACAGGTGGCACTGTTGCCCTGTTGTCCCATTTTGGGTCCAGGTCACCTTTTGCTGTATTTCTGATGGTTTATGCATCAAACCTGGAGAAACGGTTAAACATTAGCAAACCTCCTTCAGTGCCTGTGTAGTTTCTCCAGGTGATCCTAATTTGGTGACATTTTGCGAACTCAGACAATACTCCAGGCCACATCTCAGAGATAATATCCAGACACTTGTCTCCTGAGAACTGTCACCTTACAGGGCAGCCAAGCCCCACTCGGGGCAACAGAAGTCTTCATAAATCCCTTCTTTGACCTCAACCCGCTGAGAATTTTTTTTTTTCAGGAACTCTGCATGTTGTCATGAGCAGAAGTGACTGGGCTCTGTTCATGCCAGAGCCACGTGTGGTGTCTTGATTATTGTGTCCGAAGTTAAACCAAGTACCTGTGGATAGCAGATGACAAGGACGTTACCATGATTTATCCCAGCCCCATCCATGATCTTAAGAACTTGCAGCTTTAACAAGCAAACAACAACCTACAAAGCTTGGGTGGCTAATACCTGTTCAGATTTCTATGTGGTGAAGTTGGGGAGATGTTTTTGAAAGGTCTGGCTGCAGTGAGCGTGTGTGATTGGAGAGACTTCTAACCTTTCATCTTATAAACTGCCATTCCATACGCGTCAGAAACAGTCTTCATAACTCCCTAATGGGCCAAGTGGGGCGATATATTATTAATACTGCTCAGGTGCGTTTGACTTTTGACCTTGGCCAGAAGCGATTCTGAGGAGCCATTATTCCTGCTGCCGATTAGATTTCATCTTTTAACAAGGAAGACCTTTGACTGCCTCTAGTCCTTCCTTCTGTCTTTTTAGCACCCCTCCCCCAGAAGTTTGGTGACATTAAGGAGGAAGGACAAATCATTACCAGAGTACAGATTTCACATCAAATAAAAGAACTCAATTTGCTGCCAAATGGGGGTTTAACCTCTCCCAGATCTTTGGTTGTGCATAATTAATGTATCATTCAGCATTTGACTTTTGTGCTTTTCATACAGATTTAATCTGGGAAGATGCTTCTGGGTTCTGTGCTCACAAAAGCACATTTAGCTTATTCCATGGGTTTTGCTTTTAGATTTTGGGAACACCCTCGCCTGAGTATGGATAAAAATTACCCATCTCTGGCGGCACCTGTGGCTCAGTGGGCAAGGGTGCTGGCCCCATATGCCGAGGGTGGTGGGTTAGAACCCCACCCCGGCCAAACTGCAACAACAACAACAACGACAACAATAACAACAACAACAAAATAATAGCCCGGTGTTGTGGCGGGCACCTGTAGTCCCAGCTACTCGGGAGGCTGAGGCAAAAGAATCCTCTAAGCCCAGGAGTTGGAGGTTGCTGTGAACTGTGACGCCATGGCTCTCTACTGAGGGCGATAAAATGAGACTTTGTCTCTTAAAAGAAAAAAAAAATACCCATCTCCCTCCAGCTACTCAGCAAACACAGTGCCTGGTTTTGTGCTTCTAAATGATTGGAAAGGAATGGTTGCAGGATAGTTAATAATATTGCTACTAGAAATGAGGAGGGGGATGGGGTGGGAGGGGGATGGAGAGAAATTGAAGGAGAGGGAGCGAGGGGATGAGAGGAAACGGGTGAGGAGGAGAGGGAAGGAGGAGGAGGGAAAAATGAAAAAGCCATGGCACCT